>MU671722.1:6419-20330 GCA_026770625.1 Nicotiana glauca | reverse complement strand
GCCCTAGATAATTCATCGTCTCTCTCAGACACAAACGGAACCCCCACCGTCTACCACCGTGCTCCGCCCACCGGAAATCGCCTCACGGCGGTTCCAATGGGCCAAATGACTCCATTTTCACACCCTTAACTCCTCTCAACCTCCCCGTTCCGACCATCCTAGTAGCTAACCTCGAATCACCCCAGGATTCTTCGAATCTTAAATCGAAGATCAGTCAGAAACCCTAGTTCATCCAATGACCACCAAATCAACACCCCTTAAGCATCTAACCACCCCCAATCCAAATCTCGGACTTATTTACTTCGAATCATCCCCCGTCGTCTCGAATCTTCATTTGAATATTCGAGCAGAACCTGGACCTAGCCCAATCCACCTCAAACTCACACCACGGCACCCCTGACCTCCCTCGTGCCCAAACCACCTTTGGTTCCGCTCGAATCGTGCTAGAACTGTTTGAATCCCAAATCGAACCAAAGAACCCTAGAAAAACCAAGAAACAGGAATTCGTCCGAGTTAATGGAAATTTGAGGTATTAATCAACCTTAGTCGAATGTTCTCAGTCGAGAACACTCGATTAAGGTCCGTTTGGACCTCAAAAGTTCGAGTCGAAATTCAAAAGGGAACCGTGCGGAGTTAGCATGTAATTTCGAGGTATCTTCCTTATTTTTCTTTTCTACTTTTGTTGACGTTTATTTGTTTAAGCCCCGTCGTATGTCATCATCTTTTATTCATTTTTCTCCTTCTCATCAGACCTTTTATTTGGTCCAGTTTCATCATAGCTTTTGTTTGTTGTCGATTGTCACTATTATAATGGTTGAATCAATTTTAAAAGCTTCGTCGAATAGTTAGTTTATAAGTTCTTTGTTTTCTCCAAAGCCGCATGAATCACCCTGTTATTTGTTGTTAACTGTTAAATGTCATAATTTGTATAGTCGATGGCATAAGTGTCGTCTCATTCACTTCAATTCATTTTACCTCTGTAATTTATTGATTTTGGTGTTCGAATGTTGTTGAAACAGATTAGTTAAATGGTGTTCTTTGGTTTGTTTTTGTGAGCTTCCAACTGGTGAACCATTAGATTAAGGAAATGATGAACTGATTAAACTAATGAAATAGTTTAATCATTGGTTGATGACTGTTTAAAACACTCTTAAGGTCAAAAAATAGAAGTCATGGGCACAATTTCATGAGGCTGTCAGAGCACGCTTGAAATCAAAATTAGGTTGCCCGTGTTAGGCAATAAAATAATGAGGTTAAGGGATGATGAGTACTGACAATTCTTGTTGAGTGCTTATAGAATAATCAAGAATAATATGGGAGGGTTAAAAGGTAGTGATTAAACAATAAGTACCCATAACCTCTGAATTAAAACAAGACAGACTGTGGTGGTTGTCAGGGAATAGGGAAAAGGTTTTCTGATTTTTGAAGTGCTCTTAGTAGCTGGACAGTCAGTAGAGTCTGGGTATAAATATGAGTCATTTGGGACTAATTGAGGGGGATTTTTTGAACACTAAAAATTCGGAGTTTAAGTTGAAATCGGCTGGCTTTTTAAATCCAAAAAGGTCAAAGATTGAGAAGAACTGAAGAAATTTGTTTTCTTTTACTGCTGAAAATCAGTGTTAGTATTGTCATTTTTCATTAAAAATCAGAGTGCTTTTGCTTTGGTCTTAAAGAGAGCATTTTGAGGGAGTTTAGGCAGTCAGTGAGTTGAGTTAACACTGTTCCATTGAGTTTCGATTCAGCCTCCAATTTAGTAGTTGATCCTGATATTCCTTCCTGACTTCAGCCTACTGGGGTTTCTTTTGGGATCTACTAGATCAGTCTTGTGGTTTATTTCAAGTTCAGTAGGGACTCTTTGTGTGTTGATTGTTGTTGTTGGTTTCTACTGGTATCATATTATTCCTGGGTTTGGTCTGTTGCTGGCGTTGCTGTTATACTTGCTGTGTTGGTTTTTTAAAGCTGTCTCACACCTGCTGCTGACTTCCTCCTTTTCTTCTTGTATTCCATTATCCAGGTACATGTTCTAAGGCCCTCAAGTCTACGGAGAATAAAGTGAAAAAATGTTGCCTGAAGTAGAACTCTGAATTTTTCTTTTGTTTGATGTTAATGTGTAAAACTGCAGTCTATTTGATATTACATGTTGTATACAAAATTAGTTCTAAAATGTATAAATTGGACTAATGAACTGTTGAACATAAGTTTATTCACTTAGCCTGTCAAGCATGTGTCAGGAATGTAGAAATATATATAAGTTTTGGTTGAATATTAGTGGTAATGGTCCCATATTGAGCTAGTTAGTAGCTTCTGTTAGTTGAATGATTTCCGAGTTTCCTGAATCTTTCCAAAATGTTTCAAGCTGGAACCATAGGTTAACCATGTTCATGTACCTTGAAATAATTGCTAGCAGTTATGTAACTCCTAATGTTTCAAAACAGTACAAGTGGTTAGTATTCAACATGCATAAGTAATAATTGTGAGGCCGTCTAGGTTCGATTTAGGAATCAATAGTGTAGTTTATAATCAGAATTAAAATCAGAGAGGTATAATCCTAAGCGTTGACAGTTGGTTTAATGGTGTTAATTCGAGTTGTTAATTAAGGTTCTATTACTAGTGTCAAAATTCAAACCATGCCTTCAGTCTAATTTGCAGTAGTAATAATATTTAGGAAATCATTAATGTCAACTAATTAGGACTTTTTTTTATGCTTAGAGACAAATGTATAGAAAATCATAGTTGCTTTAGGTTTGCCTTTAAATAACAAACGAGATGAGCCTCGCCAAACACAACACATAATTACGGGGCCCTCGTTAAGTATATATATAAAAATACTTAGATTTCGGACGGGTCGTTTAGTGAATTGCACGGCCTTCCCAAAAATAATAACGCGTTAGATTCTTTAGGCGCATATTTTAATAACATTACCTCCCTAAACTCGGGTGTACATTTATATGACCCAGATCCAAATCTCAACGAAGTCAAAATGTGTCGATAATCACGGGTACATTGATTGTGACGGGGTTCGAGATGCATTTCCATGACGTTGTAATTCTTTTAAAAAATAATGAATGAGACGAGTCTCGACAAACAAAAATACATAAGCCACGGGGCCCTCTATGTGCAAAATTACTTAGATTTCGGGATGGGCTATTTAGCAAAATTTCACGGCCTTATACAAAATACTGATGCGCTAGTCGCTTTAGGCGCGCCTATAATAATTTACTTCCTTAAACTTGGGTGCACATTTATGTGACCCAAATCCAAATCTCAACGGAGTCGGAATGTGTCGATAACCGTGTGTACATTGATGTGACGTGGTTCGAGATGCGTTTTCACAACGTTGCAATTCTTTGTTAAAAATAATAATGATAATATTAAAAGCGGTTAAAGGTTAAAATTTGCACATAAGTTAAAGCATGTTATAAATCAGATAAATAAGCCAAATACGACAGTTGAGCGACCGTGCTAGAACCACGGAACTCGGGAATGCCTAACACCTTCTCCCAGGTTAACACAATTCCTTATCCCGATTTCTGGTTCGCGGACTGTTAAACAGAGTCAAACTTTTCCTCGATTCGGGATTCAACCGGTGACTTGGGACACCATAAATCTCCCAAGTGGTGACTCTAAATCTCTTAGTAAACGAATCCCATTTCGATTGTCCTTTAATTGGAAAAACTCCCTTTACCACGCCCCTTCGCGGGGTGCAATAGCGCCAAAAGGAGGTGTGACAGCTCTGGCGTCTCTGCTAGGGAGTGGTGGAAACCCAGAACCACTGGTTCAGGGTTAGAAATTCGAGCTTAGAATAATTGTTGTATTTGGCTTTCTTTATTATCTGATGTTTATTATATTTTTTGGATTTAATGTGCAAAATGTTGCTTATTACCGCTTTGATATTATTTGACTGTGTATATAAACTGCTACGAAACCCTTTTTCTTTATGAGTTTTCTGAAAATGGTGCATACGTTCGCGTAGCCTGCTTTTTATAAAATTATACCAAATAGAGCGAGGTTGGGCAAGCGACAAGGCCGGACAGACTTTAGTGCTCCCGGTACGTCGCCCCCTCCTCAGCCCCAGTTGTCCGCTCGGGTTCCCCAACTCTAGACCAAAAACCCAGTTTTTAAAAAAAAAAAAAAAACCTAGCAAAACACAACTTCATGTCGGATCCCTAGTAGGAACGTTTATTTGCATCATGTGCATTTGACTTAGGGGACTAAACACAGGGGTTGGGTCCGTCTAGGACAAGCAACCTGAAGTGAAAAGGCCACCATGTTGCATCCTGTTTGCTTTATGCATTTATTTGCTTCAGACTTGCATGCTGACCGGCTTCTGAAAATTGGAAATACTGGAAAATCATAAAAAAATAAATATAGCAGTGTAGAGAGATAACTACTCATTTTTATGAAACCAATGCCCAAGTAGTGTCGTAACTCTGCCGAAATTTTGAAAAAAAAGGTGTTTTTTTACTTATTTGAAAAAAAAACAAAAGAGAAGAGTCTTATTTTCAAGTTTAGTCCATTTTCTTTGGCGAACTACGCATATTTGATTCTCACCGGATGTGAGATACGTAGGCAACCCTCATCGGGTCCAACCTCCCCTTTTGCAAAAATAGCCAAAAACGTCAAAATTTTAATTTTTCGTCATGATTAAGTCAAGTGATGCCGTTCTTGTCAAAAATAACCGAATGTTCCCGAAAGGGATGCCGGAAGGCTAACTTTGCATA
Organism: Nicotiana glauca; assembly: GCA_026770625.1. Taxonomy (NCBI): domain Eukaryota; kingdom Viridiplantae; phylum Streptophyta; class Magnoliopsida; order Solanales; family Solanaceae; genus Nicotiana; species Nicotiana glauca. Next base: position 15,609 of record MU671722.1, on the reverse strand, counting down.
AACGGCCATTTTGGTTATTTTGGATTTTTGACCTGTTTACCCACACAGCCTTAAAAGCTTCGTCCTCGAGGTGCTAAAAGGTCGTGTTTGAAAATTAGGTCGTTTATTTTTAATTTGAAAAACAAGAAAAAGAGTCAGCGGGCAGGTAAATGCCGTTTGAATTTTGGTCAAATTAAACCGAGGCAACTTCGGTAGTGTTTTAAACCATTCTTGCCGAGATAGCCTTAGAGTATCTTTCAGTTGTCGAAAGGCTATTTTCGTTAAAAGAACGGACAAGCTTGTGAAGAATCACAAAATAATCCTCCCCGGCCTCAAAATTTATGTGAAATTGTGAAGGGGCCACGTTTGCAAAAACGATCATTATTGCTAACACAACAATAAAAGGGGTCCACATCTGGTCATCTGAGGAAACAGGTTTTTGCAAAGAGAATTTACAAAAATTGACCCTAACCTTGAATCTCCGCAGGTACAAATGTATACTGTCCAGGAACCACCTCAAATTATCATAGAAAGGGCTCACATACAACTACGAAGTTGGTGGGGAGATCTAGATAAAGATGGCCAAGTTTTGGTGAAAAAGCAGTTGGGTCCCCTGTTAGACATCATGCACGTCAAGCCACGAGATGATTTGATTAAGGCCTTGGTGACCTTTTGGGATCCCGTTAACAATGTATTCCGTTTCTCGGATTTCGAGCTCATGCCCACTCTAGAAGAAATAGCCGGATACATTGATTTCGGCCAAGAATTGAGAAAGAAGCAGCTTATATTTCCCAGGGGCCCCTCAGTACACAAATTCTTCGATATTTTGCAAATTAGCAAGCAAATGAGCAACAACCGCGCAAGCAACGAAAGTTGTACGTTTTACTTCTTGTATTACAGATTTGGACACTCAGCCGGATTTGAAACACATGAGAAGGGTTTGAGTAACAAACAGAACAAAGGCACATGGGAGAGTCACCGAAGATTTGCTTTCATTGTAGCATTCTTGGGAATCATGGTGTTCCCGAATTCTGTGGGCACAATAGATATTCGTATGGCCAGGATCACACAGGTTCTCATCGACAAAAAAGATCACACTCTTGTCCCATTAGTGTTGTCAGACATTTACCGAGCATTAACTTTGTGCAAATCTGGGGGCCAGTTTTTCGAAGGTTGCAGCATTCTCCTTCAGATGTGGATGATCGAACACATTCGCCATCACCCTAAGTTTATGAGACATGCATCAGATGGGAACAATTTCATCAAGAAATATGAGGAAAGGGTGGAAGATTACAAACCACCGGAGGGGTTTGAAGCATGGGTCTCCTATTTGAGAAGATTGAGAGCAAATCAAGTTGAATGGACCATAGGGTGGCTCCTGATAACGGAGATCATCTACATGACTGCTTCGAAAGGCTATCTAATGGTGATAGGAGCGAGAAGTATACAACCTTATGTGCCACAAAGAGTGTTGAGACAACTTGGAAGATATCAGGTGATACCGGAGGAGTTAGACCTGAGCACTCAAGTCATCGAACTACACCCAGAGGCAACGATCCCCGAGGCTTTGGTGAAAAGAGATTGGCACTATTATCGGTATCTAAAAAGTAACACCTTGGTACCAGAACCGACTAAAGGTGAGGTTGATCCCAATTATGTCGCGTGGTTTAAAAGGAGCTTTCATGTGAACCATGAGCCGGAACCCGAACCCGAACCCGAACCCGAGCCTGAACTTGTTAGGCCTGCCAAAAGGCCCCACATTCATGCTTTTAATGACAAAATTCAAGAAAGGTTAGCTTGGGGAAAAAAGGAAAGATAATATCGGGCCACCATTTGCGACATGCGAGAAGAGTTGAGAAATGCCACCTTCAACAACGGTTTACAAGCACAAGAGGCCGAGGGAGAAAGGAAAAGATTGATTCAAGAAAATGAGGCTCTCAGGGCACAGATTCGACAGTTGAGGATAACCGCTGAGAATCCGGGCCGAAGCGAGAAAGATGGAAGGCTCATTTATAACCATACTCAAAATGTGCGTGACTATGAAGATGGCCTCGAGAAAGCTGAGTCTGAATTAGCAAAGGCACAAAAAAGATTGACTAAAGAGGTTGAGGGACATGCAACCTTCATTCAGCAGATGAAAGAAAGATATGAAAAAGAGGCCGCAGGTTGGGAAACAACGATTGACAACCTAGAAGGTGAGATAACTAGACAATCCAAGAGGTTCAAAGCCGAGAGGGAACACTGTTATGCCATAATGGACCGGTTGGAAGCAGATCTGCGCCACTTGCAAGAGCAAAATCACACTGTCACTCAGGTCTTGGAGGCTAGATCCCAACAGATTGATCGCTTACTGCGAGAAAAGGGCATCATGAGAGGCAAGGTCGACAAGATGGCCAACTACATCGCGATGAAGTGCGGCGAGTGTGAAGACATGACGAGATCCATGTTTTTTGCCACCGTAATGATCTTCGTCCGGCAGATAATGGAAGAACTCTATCAGCTCCAAGAAGACATAGCAAGTGGTCCCGCTGCAAGGCCAGGAGGTGTTCCAAGAGCAGGGTTGGAGGCATTGATATTTTCTTGATTGTACTTCCTTTCGAGTCTGGATATCGAGTCTGTATTTTGTTTTCTTTAACTCATGTTTCAAGTCTGTTTTTGAAAATTCCTAGAAAACGCATGTCCCGAGCCTTAAAGTCTTAAAAAGTATGTTTTCAGGTCTTTTGTAATTCAATACTAATGAAAAATTGAAAACCCAAAAATTGCTCTTTTGTTTTTTGCTTTTACCTTTTGAACTACGATATGATCTGATTCGCGTGGCATCGCGATACGTTGGCAATTCTCATCGGATCCGGTCATGAGTCTTTATGAGCAAACACCACTAAGAGAAAAATAGAAAAGGCAAAGTGAATAAAAGAAGGAAAGTTTCTAAAACACTTAAATGAGGCACAAATAAAATAGGCCAGGATGATGTATGCGGTTGCAGCAAAAACATGTTATAAATGGTTAACTGCCTAAGAACACTGCATCCCCCAACGTGCAATTGCAATATCTGTTAAAACTCTAACGCTGACAAGTTGTTGTTTTCCCAATTTCAAATCCAGTTAGTTTGTTAAAACGTACTGGCACCATACCATTATCAAACAAGATCCAAAGGGCCCGTACTAAAAAGCATGACTAGTTCAGACCAAAGTGTTAAGGAGGAAAGAACGGAAAGTCAGCTCCTGAAGGAGGCAATGGAAAAAATGGAAAAAATGAGGCTAAAGATGAACGAAATGCAGCTAGCCTTGGCTAGGGTACAAAAGGGGCCTGAACCAACCATTACTCCTGCTCTCCCACCAGGACAAACACCAGAATACCCTCCCCCCGGCCCTTCGACAAGCTTCCCCAGTCACCACTACTATCAGGGAAGAAATCCCTATGATCCCCAAGCTCCACCACCCAATCAGAACCCTCCCCCACCAAATGTTCCTGTTTTCATGGGACCCCCACTAGACACGCTACAAAGATCATCTAGTGAGCCATTGTTTTAGGCTCACGATACCCAATATTACCCTCCCTGAACCCACATTCAAAGCACCCGAGCCACATGCCTATAATCCCCACTTTGAGGTCCCGGCGGAGATTGAAAAGTCGGCTAAGACCCCAGAGCAGGACGAAGTGCTGCGAAAATTTAAAAGCCTGGAGCAATCCTTCAGGAACATGCACGGGTTAGGCAATCAGGTCAGCGTGGCCTACAAGGACCTATGTCCTTTCCCTGACGTTCAATTGCCGGCTGGATTCAAGATGCCAAAGTTTGATCTATCCGACGTGCACGACGATCCTATGGCACATCTGCGAGGGTTTTGCAGCAAGATGAGAGGAGCAGGTGGTAAAGATGAGCTGTTGATAGGTTACTTTGGCCAAAGTCTAAGTGGGTCCGCACTAGAATGGTACACAAGACAGGATCCGAGCAGGTGGTACACCTGGGACGATCTAGTACAAGCATTCGCATGTCACTTTCAGTACAACCTTGAGATTATCCCTGACCATCTCACATTGTTGAAGCTTGAGAAGAAGCCCGGAGAAAGCTTCCGAGAATTTGGGTTCCGGTGGAGAGAACAGGCAGCCAGAGTTGATCCTCCAATGAGAGAGGGGGAAATGGTGGAATACTTTCGGCAGACTCTAGAGCCAACTTACTTTGGTCACTTGGTGACGTCAGTTGGCAAATATTTCAACGAGGTGGTAAAAATGGGTGGTATGATCGAAGAGGGACCTAAGTCCAATAAGATCCTGAGTTATTCGGCAATTAAAGCAACCACTCAGGCCATTCAGAGCGGCATGGGAGGTGCGCTCGGGAAGAAGAGAAGAGAAGAGGTCGCAACGGTAGAGGCAGGTAATTGGTCCAGATCAAGAGGTCCTTCCCCTCGCTACCAATCCAGACCCCATCACCCAAATTACCACTCACTCCAAATTACCATCCAAAGCCCTGCTACCCACCACAAGAACCACACTTCTCCGTCCATCAAGCCCAAGCATACACCCAGCCTCCGGCTTGCCTGCAAATGGCGCACGCCGGCTCCCCCAAAAAAATACCCTCCTCCACAAAACACTTATCCACCACCAAGGGCCTACAGGAACCCTCCGGGGACAGGTTTCTGGGGGAATCAAGCTTTCAGAAATAAAAGGGTGCAGAAACAAAGAACCTTCACTGAGTTGGGAGAAACCTATACTGCTTTGTTCCACAAATTAAGGCAGTTGGGTTTGTTGAGTCCTGTTGAACCCAGACTGCCAAATCCCCTTCCCCAAAATATGGACCACTCGGTAAGCTGTGAGTATTGTTCGGGGGCTCCCGGACATGATACCGAGAAGTGTTAGAAGTTGAAACGTGCAGTGCAAGATCTTATTGATACCAACAAGATCGAGGTTCAGACGCCAGATGCGCCCAACATCAATCAGAACCCGTTGCCAGCACACCACGAAACCCACATGATTGATCTTGTGCACGAAGGAGGGGAGCTAAAGAAACCCTCACATATGGTTATGATGATCCGTGCTAGTCCAAAAGAAAAGTCGACCGGTGGGGAAACGGAGGTACAGTTGGAGAAGGTGAATGTCAAGCCAGTGGTGGTAATGGGGAAGAGTTCACTTGTTGTTCCAAAAAATCCAGAACCAGTCAAAGTAACGGTACAAGGGGTACCAAGCAAGCCAGCATGCACAGGGACAGTTGTTATCAGGCCAGTAATGCAGATGCCGATAATCAGTGAGAAAGTCGTGCCCTGGAGCTACGGTAAAGCGATGGTAATGTACAAGGGGAAGAAGGTTGTGGAAGAAATATGTGAGGCCCAGGGATTAACTCGTTCGGGAAGGTGTTTTGCTCCCGTAGAGTTAAGAAGGTCCAACCCAGGGGTGACAAAGAAACCCGTGACGGAGGAAGAGGCGGAGGAGTTTTTGAAGAAAATGAAGGCCCAAGACTACTCCATTATGGAGCAGTTAAGAAAGACTCCGGCACAAATTTCGTTGCTATCCTTGTTGATCCACTCCAGTGACCATTGCCAAGCACTGATGAAAATCCTAAACGAGGCTCATGTCCCAGATAAAATCTCTGTAAATTACTTGGAAAGGATAACGCACAAAATCTTCGAGGTAAATAGGGTGACGTTTTCTGATGATGAATTGCCAGCAGAGGGTACAGAACACAACAAAGCCCTATACTTGACCGTGAAATGTGAAGACTCGGTGGTCACCTGAGTATTGATGGATAATGGGTCGAGCGCCAACATCTGTACTTTGACTACACTGAACAAACTGAAGGTTGGTCACAACCGAATTCACAGGAACAACGTCTGCATTCGAGGTTTTGATGGGGATGGTACTGACACGGTGGGTGATATCATACTGGAATTGACCATTGGTCCAGTGGAATTCACTATGGAATTCCAAGTGGTAGATGTGGCAGTATCATACAATCTTCTATTGGGGCGACCCTGGATTCATGCCGCCAAAGCAGTGCCTTCCACATTGCACCATATGGTGAAATTTGAGTGGGACATGCAAGAGATAGTGGTGCACGGGGATGATGGTACAAGCGCTGTGGGTGATGCCATTGTACCATTCATAGAAACCGATGACGACAAAGGTCCCTGGGTCTACCAGATTTTTGATGCAGTCTCAGTTGACAAAATTTCCAAAGGCGAAAACCTTCCACTGCCCAGAATCGTAGCGGACACCTTCATGATAGCCTCGAAAATGTTAAACAGCGGGTTTTTACCAGGAAAAGGCTTGGGGGTTGATCTGGAGGGTATTGTCCAGCCAGTTTCTTTGCCCAAGAATCTGGACAATTTTGGGTTGGGATTCAAGCCTACCGCAACAGACGTAAGACGTGCTCAAAAATTGAAGAAGAGAGTTTGGGTTCTTCCCAAGCCAGTTCCACGTCTCTCCAGATCCTTTGTCAAAGCAGGTATCAGAAGGTTGTCAGTCCCCAAAGTTCTCGGACCACTGATTGGGTCAGATGGGGATTTGGATCAGAGTTTTGAAAGGCTGTTCGCCGACGTCAACGTGATAGAAGCTGGAGAAGGTTCCAGTAGGGCATATATACAATTTGTGGGGCCTAGGGCCAATATAAACAATTGGACGGCTACTCCTCTTCCTATCCGGAGGGAGTCTTGGTAGTAGGCTTTGATTTTTCTTTCTTGTGTTCTGGATTATTCCAGGATGTAATCCAATTTTTATTTTTATTCGGCAAAAGTGTGAAACTTTGTTATCCCGCATTTTAATAAAGTGAAAGTTTTCTCTCCTTATTTTGTTTTAATTTTGTTTTCTTCTTTTCTCTTTCTGAACAGTTCTCTTTATAGTGGTTCTAATGACATGGCATGCACAACGGATCTTCAACCTAGCCTAAAAAAATCAATCTGATTCCAAATTAATTGTACAAGAGGTCGATTATGACGATGAATCGGAATATGATAAGGATGAAGCCTTTGAGGAGATAAATAGAGAATTAAGCCAGTTCGAAGAGAAACCCAAGCCCAATTTGAATGACACTGAAGCTGTCAATTTGGGGGATGCAGACAATGTCAGGGAAACCAAAATCAGCATCCACATTGAGCCGAACATCAGGGAGGAGCTAATCAAAGCACTCATTGAATTCAAAGATGTTTTTGCATGGTCGTACGATGACATGCCGGGTTTAAGCATGGATTTAGTGGTTCACAAATTGCCCACTGACCTGGCATGCCCTCCCGTCAAGCAAAAATTGAGAAAGTTCAAGACAGACATGAGTGTGAAGATTAAAGAAGAAGTAACCAAGCAGCTGCAGGCAAAGGTCATTCGAGTCACTCGATATCCTGATTGGTCGGCCAATGTGGTGCCAGTGCCGAAGAAAGATGGGAAGATCAGGGTATGTGTCGATTACCGCAATCTGAACAGGGCAAGCTCAAAGGATAACTTCCCATTACCCAACATTCATATTTTGATCGATAATTGTGCCGCACGTGAGATCGGGTCTTTTGTGGATTGCTATGCTGGGTATCATCAGATCCTGATGGATGAAGAAGATGCGGAAAATATGGCTTTCATTAAGCCGTGGGGGACTTATTGCTACCGGGTAATGCCTTTTGGCTTGAAGAGCGATGGGGCAACGTACATGAGAGCAATGACTACTGTGTTTCATGACATGATACACAAAGAGATTGGCGTGTACGTAGATGATGTGATCATAAAATCCAAGTGCCAGGAAGACCACGTGGCAGACCTAAGGAAGTTCTTCCAAAGACTTTGAAGGTACGATATTAAGCTCAACCCGGCCAAATGTGCATTTGGTGTTCCGTTTGGAAAACTGTTGGGATTCATTGTTAGTCAGTGGGGCATTGAGCTAGACCCATCAAAGATCAAATCCATCCAAGAATTGCCACCGCCGAAAAACAAAACAGAAGTAATGAGTCTGTTGGGAAGATTGAATTATATCAGCAGGTTCATCGCTCAACTCACAGCGACTTGTGAGCCCATATTTCGACTACTGAAGAAAGATGTTGCGGTAGAATGGATGGCAGAATGTCAGGAAGCATTTGACCAAATCAAGGGGTATCTATCAAATCCACCCGTATTGGTTCCACCCGAGCTAGGAAGACCGTTGATTCTTTATCTGACAGTCCTGGAGAATTCATTTGGTTGTGTACTGGGGAAACATGACATTACAGAAAGAAAGGAGCAAGCCATCTATTATCTCAGCAAGAAGTTTACAGTATATGAATGTAAGCACGTGATTTTTACCCTAAGCAAATTATTCCAAAAATGTCAAATAAAATAATTTTTACAATTTTAAGAATTTTGTACCATTCTTTTTATTAATTGGTCACATAATAAATCATATTAAAAAATACAAAAATATGCATATACATTAAGATTTTTAGTTTTTACATTTTAATATTAATGCATTTTGAAAAAAAAAATGGAAGAAAAATCGAAAAAATAGTTCATTTTAGCTTTTTAGTGTTTTAATTGAAAATTACTACAAAAGGATTATTAAATAAATTTTAGAGCTTAATTAGTATAATGGTTAAGTTTAATTTCAATTTTATAAAAATCAGAAAAATACAAAAAAATACATATATATACATATATATATACACAAAGAGTTGGGCCAAAAACACACCCAAAACACCCCAAAGTACCCAGTCCAAAACAAATACAGCCAACCCCGTCCGGTCTCTATATGTAGGAAAACCAAACGACGTCGTTCAGTCGTAGGAAATCTAGACCGTTGAATTTTGATCAAACGGTCAGACTGCACAAGCTAGTTTACTTACCAAACGACGACGTTTTGAACCGTTAAATCTGAACCGTTCATTTGTTTGATCTAACGGGAAGGTTTGAACCATCACCTAATCAAACGACGTCGTCCCATTTTTATAATATCAGATCATTCAATATACCAGTAAACGACGTCGTGTGAGGTTCCAGGATTTGATCTCGACCGTCTATACACATTAATCTAATGGTCCTTAAACTATCAATACTTACACTTAAAATTGTCTGAAAATGAACCAAACACCAGAGACAATACATCTTCTTCCTCGTATCTCTATAGGTCACCGGACTAGGTCGTCGCCGGTAGACGCCACTACCCCCTTTGCTTCCCAAAATAACACCCTAGAAAGCCCTGAATCCCCTCTCTTCATTCTCACAAACCTTTTCCTTCGAATTAGTCTCCAGGCCTTCGAATATCCATTTTTGT
>MU671715.1:36690-89032 GCA_026770625.1 Nicotiana glauca | reverse complement strand
TATTTCTTTTCTATCCATTGTATTCCGGACGGATGCTGTGTTGTATTTTATGTCTTTATCAGTAGTCGCTCATGCGCTTGTGACACCGGGTTTCTAGGAGGGTTTACAACGGATTTGTTCTAACTATTATTATTTAAATTTGAATTCTAGTAGTGAATTTTTATTTATAAAAAAGGAAGGAAAAACCCTAGATTTTCAAAAGTATTAAAAGAGGAATTAATTGATGAGTTAGTCGGCTGGCCTGACAAAGGTGTCCGGCGCCACCACGACCCTTAGTGGATTTTGGGTCGTGACAAATCCTAAAATTACTAACCCTAGTTTGAAATTGTAACTCCCAGCCCCTTTTACCTTAGTTACATTTAACTATGATTAATCCAGGACTAGGCTATTCGGCTATATCCAACCAATTAAGCTAGGCCTAAATAACTAAATGAACTAAGGAATTACCAATAACGATTACTGATTAAACCAAACTAAACTAAATTAAACTAATTAAAACTAACAAATCAAAGACTAAAAATAAAAATCAAACAATACTTAAACAGAATCGACTAAAACATATAATAGCAATGGATCACTAAATTAAAACATGTATCAAGAAAATTAAACTAACACCTAATATTACTAAGACATGATTTAAACAAATCAAACAAAATTAAGCTAAAAGATAAAAAGACAATTACAAGAGCAGAAGGAAACAAATATTGAACCAAAATAAAAACAGAATCACACGAAAACTTACTGATTTTTGTTCTTCAACTTGATCGATTTTCGGAATTGATTTTTAATTAATGTTATACGTTTATTTTGTCAAAATAAAACCTATAACATTAATTAAAAATCATCTGAATTCTTGTAACTCCAAAACAGATTAAAATTTGAAAACCCTAGATCTAAAATTGAAGGGGTTTCGTTTGGATTTGAAGAGTTCCAGTTTGAGATTTAGGAAGAGAAAGGTTAGGGGAATGTAGGGTGTGAATTTGGTTGAACTTGGAAGAGTTGAGGTTTTGGCCGGATTTTCGATCTAATATTCTAGAATATTGGTTATGATTTGAGGGAGATGGTTTTGGGGGTTAGAAAGAGGAGAGCGAGAGGATTCAAGGATGTAATTTTGGGCGGATTTGGAGCATCGCCGCCGGCGGAGGCGATTTCCGGCCGGCGACGGATGGCAGAGGACGGTGGAGACACTGTGACACAGGAAGGGGTTTGGATAGGAGCAAGAAGCAGATGGTCTCTAGGGTTAGAACTAATTTCTGATAGTTTTATTTAATACTCGAGCTGGAACTGGGGCCATTAGATTAAATGGGGATCAAAGGCTCAGATCAAATGGGGGGAAACGGGGTCGTTTAGGTTATTTGGGAGACGGACCGGGTGGGGGACTGGGCTGGTTCGGTTTGGGCGTGTGTAGATTTGGGCTGGGTTAATTTTGGCCAGGCAAAAATTAATTAAGTTGGCCCAAATCGGGCCTTCTTTGAAGCATCCCCTTTTTTTAATTTGTTTTCTTTTATTTTTCATTTTGTAATTACTTCTTTTATTGCTTTTATTTATTTTTGTTTTCCTTTTATATTTTTATATTTTTCTGATTTTATTAAAATGCTAAATTAAAACTCAAAACTAAATTAACACTAAAAATTAGATTTCCTAATTTCCCATACACTAATTCCTAATTTAAATGCAAACTAAGATAAATTTAAACTAAAAGTACAAAAAGGACCATTTTTTTTTTGTAAAATAACCTAATCACTAATTAATCCTAAAAGGTGAAATAAAACCCTAAATTCAAGTGCCAAATATTTTTTGTATTTTTCATATGAATAAAAATGCACAAATAAAATGCAAACAATTAACAGAAAATAACACAAAATTCACAAAATTATAAAATAATGAAAAAAATCATTTTGTTTGAATTTTTGGGAATAATTCATATACGGCAAAAATCACGTGCTCACAATACACACGAAGGCACATTAATATTCAAATAATGTCATACAATAGTTCAACAAGTATACATGTTTTGATCTTATTCCTTTCCAAGTCTCTAGCATATTCTAAGTGATCACATTAGCAAGAAAATATAGAGATATTCACAAATATGACATGATGTGGGTCCTAGACTACCCGGAGAATAAACATAATAATAGCTACGCATGAAATCTCGTCACCTAGTCCGTACGTAACACCCGCATTTAGTAACAATTACTCAATTATTATACCTATGAGACAATTCCCTCTTAAAAGGTTAGAAAGGAGACTTACCTTCCTCCAAAGTATACTTCAAATGCCAAGAACGAGCCCAAACCCTCAATTTGGAGCCGAACGATCCCAAACTAGTTAAATGAAGTAAGAACTAATTAATATAGGCTCACAAGATCGAATTCTAGCTATTTAAGCAATTTTCCAACCATTAACACGAGTTTCCTAAATTCCGACCTCTGGCCCACGTGCCTGAATTTCGAGATTTTTTGAAGAAATTTGTTCTCTACAACCTAAGGAACAAGAATATATAATTTTTATTTTACTCCATAATAAATTTTGTGGTTAAATATAAGTTTTATCAAAATCCTAGGTCTTGCTCTAACCCCTTGATTTTACCTAATTTCCAGTGTTTAATCTACCCAAAAGAATGATATTAAACTACAAATAGGTAGCTCACACTTACCTCAAAATGCTAGGTGAAATCATTCTCTCAAATGCTCCCAAATCGCCCAAAAGAGGAGTGAATAATGTGATAAAATGACTTAGATTCCGTAATAAATGAACCTCACTACCCAGCAATTTTTGCATCTGCAAGACGATGGCTGCATCTGCAAAGAAGGGGAAAAGGCTGAGATCGCTTCTGCGGTCTGAAGCCCGCATCTGCGGAGCCGCTTCTGCGGCTAGGGAGGCGCATCTGTGATTCCTTGACTGGCCTGACCAGGGCCGCTTCTGCGATTGATCGACCGCATCTGTGGTCTCGCACCTACGGTCCACAACCGCAGGTGCGGTTATGACATAAGTAGCAATTTCAGCTCCTTCACAATTTTTCCACTTAACTTGAGCCTCGTCCGATTGACGTCGGGGCTCCCGAGCCCCACCCGAACATATTGACAAGTCTAAAATCACAAGACGGACCTACTCAAACCCTCGAAACACCCGAAACAACGCTAAATGTAGGAATCATCCCCTAAAAGCAAATGAATCAAACTTATGAACTTCAAGTTCTTAATTCTCCTCTAATAGGCCAAAACGCCCTTAAGCTACTCGGATTGACACCAACTTTTTTACGGGCAAGTCTTAAATGATATTTCGGACCTGTACCGGGCTTCGGAACCAACATACGAGCCCGATACCCTATGAAATCGATCGTTACTTAGTTTCCTTAAATCCTTAAAACTTCAACTTAACAATTTCTAATAAAAATTCATTACTCGAGCTAGGGACCTCGAAATTCGATTTCGGACATACACCCAGGTCACATATTTTCCCACGGACCCTTTGGGACCGTCAAATCACGAATTCGGTCTATTTTCTCAAAATGTTGACCAAAGTCAAACATAGTCTTTTAAGAGAATCCTAAAGAATCAAATGGACAAATTTGACTCAAAACTCTTTCAATTCCCGAACCAACCGTCTTCGTAAGTCGTAAGTTAGCTAAAGAAAGTACGGGAAGCTTTATTTAGGGGAACGAGGTTCTAAAATATAAAACAATCGATCGGGTCGTTACACTGGCTATGGTAGATATAGCAAGCGTGGTACATCCCGCAATGTTTAAGATGTTTGTTTTTCTGTTGGAGAGCTTGTAACACAAATTATCTAAAATATAGTATAAGTCCTTTGGTTTGGGACAACGATTATGAAATGGAAACCCCAAATATTTTCCAAAGGTAGAAGTGCTTTTGATGGCTAGCTGATTTGTAGCATGAGCCATGTCATTTTTGGAGCAGTTAGAGGAGAAAAAAATCCTAGATTTTAAATTGTTGATTTTTTGGCCTGATAAATTACAGAAGTTAGTGATACAATTAAGGATAGCGGTGCAGTTTTTATTAGTAACCTTGCCTATTAAAGCTAAGTCATCAGCGAAAAAAGATGGAAAACATGAGGACATTTAGGGTCGCTTTTATGGGGTCCCAAAGGTTAGTATATACTAAATGGTTTATATAGCGGGATAGCATATCCATACGAAGGATGAAAATATAAAGGGAGATGGGATCCCCTTGACGAATACTCCAACTAGGGCTAAAAAAGTTTGTTTTGTAGCAATTTACTAGAACGGATATTTGGCTAGTGGTAATACATGACATGATTAACCTAGTGATTTTTGGAGGAAATTTGAGGTGATGAAGTGTTTGGTATATGAAAGACCATTCAATTCTGTCAAAGCCTTTTTCTAAGTCGATTTTGATAATTATATTGTCAGTTTTGCCTTTTTTCTTATTTATAGAACTTATAAGTTCCTGAACGATAATAGCATTGTCACTGGCACTACGATTTTTCATAAAACTAGCTTGATAAGGGATAATAGTTGTTCATAGGAAAGGTTTTATTCTATTGGAAATTATTTTGGTGATGAATTTATAAATGGTGTTACAAAGACCTATTGATCTGAAGTTCTTAAGATTATTGGAATTGGGGATTTTGGGGATAAGGAAGATGTAGGTATTGTTTAAGGGAGCGGGAATAGAGCAATCCTTAAAATCCTTATGGAAACAAGAAATTACTGAAGGACCTACTATATGCCAATATTTTTGAAAAAAGAAAGGGGGCAAATCGTCTGGGCCAGGGGGCCTTGAATGGCTTGAAAGAATAGAGGGCATTGGTGATTTCAACATTCGACAAGGGTTTGTCTAGTGATGAGAGATTGAGAGTAGAGAAGTTTGTAAGATTATTCTTGATGAGCTTCAAATTTGTGGATGTCATAGAGGTTCTGAAGAGATTATTAAAAAAGTTAGTGGTATGATCAATGATGGCTTCCTGATTATTGTAGCAATTACCATTATCATCTTTAAAGAAAATAATTTAATTTTTCCTTTTACGATTAGAGGCACTTATATGGAAAAATTTTGTGTTGGCATCTCCATCGTTAATCCAATAAATTCTGGATCTGATTTTCCGGTAGTCTTCTTCCATTTTTAGTATACCATGCATTATAATCTTTTGGAGGTCATCCTCGAGATTTTAAGAAAGGTGCTAGTATGATAATGTTTAGAAGCTTGAAGGCCACTAAGTCTCGCTAGGATCTTTTTTTTTTTTCTAAAAATATTTCCAAAGATAGTATTTTTCCAATTAATAACCTTTTCTTGGAATTTACTCGTGGCAGAGATAATATTGTTATTATTCCAACTACAATCGACAACATTTACAAAATCAGGATAGTTGCACCAAAATGATTCTAGTCGAAAAGGTTTGGCACATTAATTAGTGTTATTATTAAAAAGGGTAAGTAAAAGGAGATTATGGTCGGAGTACGTTTTTAGTAAGTGGGTAACAAAAACATTAGGAAAGATGTCAAGCCAATTTTCATTAACGAACACTCGATCTAAGCATTCCATGATAAGCCCCTTAGACTTTATTCTATGATTAGACCAAGTAAATTTACAACCTTTGAAGCCTATATCAATGAGATTACAATTACTAATGTATTTCCAAAGGAGAGATGAACGTTTAGGGTTAAATGGTCTACCAACAAACTTATCTTGTTCCATAAGGACATCATTTAAATCACCTCCCACCATCCAAGGCTCTTTATAATTAGTAAAAATATTTTTAAGGTTTGCCCAAAGAATATTTCTATTAACCGTGCAAGTACTGGCGTAAATGGAACTAAATAGCCATGTTTTACGAGTAGAGATTACCTCAATCATTGTTATTATTTTATCTATTTCAATTTATGTGATACAATTTTATCTGTCTTAATTTATGTGGTACCATTTTTTTTTGATATGTTGCAAAATAATGATATTTTTTTATATTTAGAAGTAGTTTAACTTTAAACTTCTCATTTACTTTTAATGAAATAATTTAAAGTCATACAAATATCTAAAATTTGTTTTAGACTATAAGTTTTAAAATTATTTCTTTCTTATTTTAATTAATTAGCATCCTAACACAAACTATAGTTAAACTACCATCTTCATGCATATATTGGGAGAAGTACAAAAACAAGTCATAAGAAGCACTTGCACATTTTTAGAGAAGAATATTAGGGTGGTGGTGGTGGTGTGTGTGTGGGTGGGGGGGGAGGCTGGATACCTCATTATTCCTAAATTTGGTACGATTTATTTGTTGAGTTTTTCTTTTTAATATGGAAAGATATTAAAAAGAGGGTGAATGAGAAATGGAGAAAAAATAAAATTTTGAGTAAAATTTAAGTTTACTCTCTCTTTAATGAGACATTGTCCCTCGTTGGTAGATGATAAGAATTTCGAAGTGCTTGATCTATTACAAGCTAAGTGCTTGCTCCACAAGCTAGTATTTGCTCCATAACAAGCTAAATGTTTGTTCCACCATGGAGGGAGGGCTGAACTCTCACAAACTTACGGCTATAAATAGAGCAGAAGTTGGAGAGAAAGAAATACGGAAAAAACACTCGAAATACTTGTGATTTACTCTCTGTATACACCAGAAATACAGTTGATATACACTCTGTATATACTGAAAATACACCTGATATACACTCTGTATACACTGGAAAAACGAATTGCAATCTGATATCCTCTTCAGTAAGAATTCAACACCGGCTATACTGTGCATTCCTTCCTCACATAATTTCCATTCGACTTCTGAGTTTTCCTCCCTTATTCTGCATTGTTTTTAACTACGAACAAAGCATCCGTAAGTGTGATTTGCTGCCGAAGTTTGTGTTTGCTTAGACACTGGGGTTTGAAGTACCGCTACACCAGTGTGTAATTCGTTCTATCCTGGGAGGAAATATTCCATAACCTTGGGGGTACTAGGAGGGGATTAAATTCCTTAAGGAAATACTCTGAATTCAGTGGGCTCGAATTAATTTCCATTTCACTTAAATTTACGTTTTTACGCTAACTTTTTATTTTTTTCAGAATTATTATTTACAAATACAGGATATTAACGAAAGAAAACAACAAATTTAAGGAATTTAATTACTTTTATTTCTGTATTTGTGTTATTCTTAATATTTTGGAAACTAAAACCTTTGTGGTTTTTGTGTACTCCCGTTTGGAGAGTAAAGCCTTCGTGGCGGTTTGTTGGAAATTAAAATCTACGTGATTTGTTTTTCCTCCAAATTTAAAACGCTTTCTAAACGTTTGTTTGTGTCATTTTTAACAGAAAAAATGGCAGATGAAAGCGGAAACCAAGTTGTTCCGATGGTGACTGTCAATGCATCGACAAGACATGTTCAAACGGTAACTGCCAATGCATCGACAAGCCGAACACCGGCTTTGGCACCGGCAGAAAAACCTAGGAAATTTTTCGGGGTTGATTTCAAGCGCTGGCAGCAGAAGATGTTCTTCTAATTGACTACGTTATGTCTACAAAAGTTCATCAAGGAAGATGTTCTTTATCTGCCGAATGAAACTCTAGAGAATGAACGTTTTACTGTAATTGAGTCGTGGAAACATTCTGACTTTTTATGCAAGAATTATCTTCTTAGCGGTCTGGAGAATAATTTGTATAACGTCTACAGTAATGTGGAGACGTCTAAAGAAATGTGGACTGCGCTTGAAAAGAAATACAAAACCGAAGATGCAGGGATGAAGAAATTCGTTGCCGCAAAATTTTTGGACTACAAAATGGTAGATAGCAAGTCTGTTATTGACCAAGTCCACGAATTGCAAGTGATTATTCATGATCTACTTGCTGAAGGTATATTTCAAATGAATACTGATATTGAAAATAAAATTTTTAGTATATTTACTAACGGAATTTTCATTGAAGGTCTTGTCATCAATGAAGCATTCCAAGTAGCAGCAATAATTGAGAAGTTGCCTCCATTGTGGAAAGACTTAAAAAATTATTTAAAACACAAACGAAAGGAGATGTCCCTTGAAGATCTCATTGTTCGATTGAGAATCGAAGAGGACAATAAAGCTGCTGAAAGGAGAGGCCGTGGAAATTCAACAATAATGGGAGCAAATATTGTTGAAGATAACAAAAAGAGAAAGAAGGCTTCTGGTCCGAAATACAACCCAAGCAAGAAGCGGTTTAGTGGAAACTGCTACAACTGTGGGAAAACCGGACATAAATCTACTGAGTGTCGTGCTCCAAAGAAAGACATGATAAGGGGTCAAGCAAACATGGTAGAAAAGCATGACGATGTTGATGACTTGTGTGTCGTGCTTTCTGAATGCAATCTGGTACGAAATCCTAAGGAATGGTGGATTTATTCTAGATCCACCCGCCATGTTTGTGTTGTGAGAGAAGCATTTTCTACATATGCTTCTACTGGATCCGACGAGACACTTTCCATGGGAAATGCTGCAACGGCCAAGATTGAAGGATGTGGGAATATATTTCTGAAAATGACTTCCGGAAAAGTGGTAACTTTGAACAACGTCCTTCATGTTCCTGAGATTAGGAAGAATTTAGTATCTACTGGACTTCTTGTTAAGCATGGTTTTAAGTGCATTTTTATGTCCGACAAGACTATAATAAGTAAGAATGATATGTTTGTAGGAAAATGTTACCTTACCGAGGGCCTTTTCAAGCTGAATGTAATGATTATTGAAAATAATAATAAAATTTCAGCTTCGTCTTACTTACTTGAGTCAAATAATTTATTACATGAACGTTTGGGTCATGTCAATTATAAAACCTTGTGGAAAATGATTAACTTAGAAGTATTGCCTAAGTTTGAATGTGAAAAATCAAAATGTCAAATATGTGTGGAATCTAAGTATGTTAAACATCCTTATAAGTTGGTTGAACGGAATTCAAATCCTTTAGACTTAATTCACACAGATATTTATGACATGAAGTCAATAACATCTCGCGGTGGAAAGAAGTATTTTATAACTTTTATTGACGACAGTACTTGATATTGCTATGTTTACTTACTTAATAGTAAAGATGAAGCAATAGACGCATTCAGGCAATATAAAAATAAAGTTGAAACACAACTAAACAAGAAAGTAAAAATGATAAGAAGTGATAGGGGTGGTGAATATGAATATCCTTTTGAAGAAATATGTCTGGAATGTGGAATTATTCATCAAACAACAACCCCCTACACTCCCCAATCCAATGGGATTGCTTAAAGAAAGAATCGTTCATTGAAGGAGATAATGAACGCATTGTTGGTAAGTTCTGGTTTGTCATAGAACTTGTGGGTGCAAGCCGTTCTTACGGCTAACCGGATACTAAATCGGGTACCCCATAGCAAAATACACTCCATTCCATATAAAAATGGAAAGGAAGGAAGCCCAACTTGAATTATTTGAAAGTGTGGGGGTGTTAGGCAAAAGTGCAAGTTCCTAAACCCAAAAGGGTAAAAATAGGACCGAAAACAGTTGATTGTGTTTTAATAGGATATGCAACCAATAGTAAAGCATATCGATTTCTGGTTCATAAATTAGAAAATCCCGACATTCATAATAAAACGGTTATAGAATCAGATAATGCTGAGTTCTTTGAAAATATATATCCGTATAAAAAGGAATGCGAGTCGATTGGTAAAGGATCTAAACGACCTCGGGAAGAAACAAAAGAAAGTACATTTAATCAGGAGAATCCAAGACGTAGTAAACGTCAAAGAACGTCTACTATGTTTGGATCAGATTTTGTGACTTTCTTATTGGAAAATGAGCCTCGAACATTTAAAGAAGCTATGTTTTCTTCGGAATCATTATTCTGGAAAGAGGCAGTCAATAGTGAAATAGAATCCATATTGAACAACCATACAAGGGAATTGGTTGATCTTCCTCCTGGAAATAAACCTTTGGGTTGTAAATGGATTTTTAAAAGAAAAATAAAAGATGATGGCACTATTGATAAATTTAAGGCAAAACTTGTTGTCAAAGGGTATAGACAACGAGAAGGTCGTGACTACTTTGCTACATATTCTCCAGTGACGAGAATTACGTCCATACGAATGCTAGTAGCTTTAGCTGCAGTTTATGGTCTTGAAATTCATTAAATGGACGTAAAGACAGCCTTCTTAAATGGAGATTTGGTGGAAGAAATCTATATGGAACAACCTGAAGGGTTTGTGGTTCCAGGAAAAGAAAAGAAGGTATGTAGACTTGTTAAGTCCCTCTACGGACTAAAACAAGCACCCAAACAATGGCATGCGAAATTTGACCAAACAATGTTGTCAAATGGTTTTAAGATAAATGAATGTGATAAATGTGTGTACATTAAAAATGTTCCAAATCACATAGTCATTGTTTGTCTATATGTGGATGATATGCTGATAATGAGTAATGACATTGCCAACATAAATGCGACTAAGCGCATGCTAACTAGCAAGTTTGATATAAAAGACTTGGGAGTTGCAGATTTAATTCTGGGGATTAACATCCAAAAGACTCCTCAAGGTCTGGCATTGTCACAATCTCATTATATTAAGACAGTACTTGAAAAATTCAAGCACTTGGGATTTAAAGTTGCATAGTCTCCAATTAACGTGAATCTTGCATTAACAAAGAATAAAGGCTAAAGCATATCACAATTAGACTATGCTCGTGTGCTGGGATGCTTAATGTACATCATGAATTGTACACGACCAGATATAGCTTGTGCTATAAGTAAACTGAGTCGATACACGAGCAATCCAGGTCAATCTTATTGGATGGTCATGAAACGAGTTTTGGGATATTTAGAACATACCCAAAACTTTAATTTTCACTACAGTAAATATCCTGCAGTGATTGAAGGATATTGTGATGCAAATTAGATCACCGGTTCAACTGATTGAAAGTCCACAAGTGGATATGTATTCACTATTGGTGGAGGAGCGGTATCTTGGAAGTCGTCCAAACAAACTTATATTGCCTGCTCTACAATGGAGGCTGAGTTCATAGCCTCAGATAAAGCTGGTGAAGAAGCTGAATGGCTCCGAAATATCTCGGAAGACATTCCATTCTGGCCCAAACCGTTGGCACCAATATGTATACATTGCGATAGCCAAACGACAATTGGAAGGGCTGGGAGCGTTATGTATAACGGCAAATCTCATCATATACGACGAAGACATAAAACCGTTAGGCAACTACTCTCTAGAGGAATTATCACGATTGACTATGTAAAGTCATGTGATAATANAAGTCATTAATGACGGTTCAACATTGTCAACAAAAATCTTGGTCCATTCTCGTGATGAGACAATGTTCAGTACCAAGGATAAAGCATTAAGGATTTTTAATGATTTCTAAATTTGATACGGGGTATATCAAATAGTGTAACTAAGGGATAATACGTTTAGGAATCACCTATGTAAGTGTGAAGTGTTAGCCGCTTTAAGGAGAATTCTGCAAGGCCAATTCTCTACGCACTTATGAAACCAGGCGGTGTTCATGGCTGAAACGAACATAATAATGAGAACCAAAGATGGTTAAGGGTTGATTGTGTGACTTATGGTTATCTAGGTATACACTAAATTTCGACGGTTCAAAGATATCAAATCTATCGATTGACCGAGTATATCCGTCATAAGTTCACTACGGAAAGTTCAAAGGGAAACCTACTTATCCAGATGCAATTAATCCTTGCTTGCAAATCACATAAGTTTTTCATGCATACTTCCATGATATAGACATTCCCCATTTATGTGGGGGATTGTTGAGTTTTTCTTTTTAATATGGAAAGATATTAAAAAGAGGGTGAGTGGAAAATGGAGGAAAAATAAAATTTTGAGTAAAATTTAATTTTCCTCTCTCTTTAATGAGACATTGTCCCTCATTGGTAGAGGATAAGAATTTCCAAGTGCTTGATCCATTACAAGCTAAGTGCTTGCTCCACAAGCTAGTGCTTGCTCCATAATAAGCTAAGTGTTTGTTCCACCATGGAGGGAGGGTTGATCTCTCACAAACTTACTGCTATAAATAAAGCAGCAGTTGGAGAGAAAGAAACAAGGGAAAAACACTCGAAATACATGTGATATATACTCTGTATACACTGAAAATACACTTGATATATAGTTTGTATACACTGGAAATACACCTGATATACACTCTGTATACACTGGAAAAACGAATTGCAATCTGATATCCTCTTCAGTAAGAATTCAACATCGGCTATACTGTGCATTCCTTGCTCCCAGAATTTCCATTCGACTTCTGAGTTTTCCTCCCTTATTCTGCATTATTTTTAACTACAAACAAAGCATCCGTAAGTGTGATTTGCTGCCGAACTTTGTGTTCGCTTAAACACTGAGGTTTGAAGTACCGCTAGACCAGTGTGTAATTCGTTCTATCCTGGGAGGAAATAATCCATAACTTTGGGTACTAGGAGGGGATTAAATTCCTTAAGGAAACACTGTGAATTCAGTGGGCTCGAATTAATTGCTATTTCACTTAAATTTACGTTTTTACGCTAACGTTTTATTTTTTCCAGAATTATTATTTACAAATACAGGATATTAACGAAATGAAACAACATTATTTAGTGCGTAACTAAACTTTTTAGGATTCCTAATTATTATTTTTTGGGAAATTTGTTTAGATTATATGATAGCCGTTATCCCCTAGAGTTGAATATGAATACTCTCTTTTGTGTCGAGCTGATCCAAAATAAAACTTCATTCTAGAGATTATAAACTTATGGAATTTGCTAATGATATTTGCATTGTATGAAAGTTCTAAGTGATGCAAACCCCATACGTAACATACAGGCAAATGACCTCTTCGCGGATGTCATAGCCTTAAGTGCTTTAGAATTGTGGATGTTTTATTTATTTATCAATAAAAAATAAATTAATGAGGATATCATAAAAATACAGTGCCATATTTTTTCGAGAGAAGAGATTTTGGACACCAAAGCTGTGAGAATGTCAAAGTTGTGACTTGTGAAATAGTGTATATGGAAATATATCCATCATTTATCATGGTTGAGACCTTGTTTTTGTTAATTAAATCTGGATTATTAATATTAAAGAAGATGTACATCGCACATTCATATAAGATCTTGAAGAAACGTGAAATGGAGAGGAACTTATTCGTTTGCACTAAAAGTGTCGAAATTATAAAATTGCCACGAAACATGGCAATCGTCATAATTTTTCATGTGGGAAAATTCTGACAGCATGCTTCAAAATTTTGTCAGAACGTGTATATATATATTATGTATGTTATATATAAAAATTATATAAAAATACATTTTTTTCGGCTACCAAATATAAATAATTTCTAACACGGGCTAAAAGTGATAATACCCAAATATAAATTGTGCGTCCTCTTTTTCTTACTGGCCAGGGATAATTTAAGAAAAGAAAATTGTTTGCTCTTTTGAAAAGTTAACTTTCTTTTTTATCTAAGTAAATGAATTACGTTCAATATGGTTGTCCAATATGAGAATGCATTCCAGAGTAATTTAGTGGTCAATAAAGTGGGCGATATTTTGAAGACCGGGATCAAATTCCAATATAAGTTATTTCTTCTAATATGCCTGAACTTTGGTGGGCAAATCAGTTATGTGGTAACCTTGATGATATTGGGATTCAATGGAATAGTTGAAGTGCGACAATTGGCCCGAATACGAGCAACATAAAATATGTGCTTAGTATTGATTCACCAAAAATGTAAGCCAAGATTGTCGAGAAAATTTGGGATTAAAATGTAAAATTCTTGATTGCAACAGATTTCTTTCTTCAATTAATCCTAATTATTCATCAAGATTCAATGGAAGGAAAGGTAAAGTTGAAACTAAAGCGCGTCAAAGTCCATTTCACCTTGAAATTTTTCTGGCTCGAAGCAATGCTAGGTTCAGAAGGCAAGAAATGAAACAAAGTGAGGTCAATCACTGGATCTTCCAACTCTATGGTTGGTCTAATGCCTTTTCAAAAGGTTATATATGTTCTCTCATGAAAGAATGTCAATATGATTTTTCATAAATGGACGTGTTCGTTTGAACACAATACATGACTATTCATGAATGTGTTTCATCTTTGATTTGTAGAAAACATGACTAGCTAACTGTATAGGTCGAAATTTGGACGACTAAGACCAATATCAAGGGTGGCAAAAAGCGAGGTCCCTATGATGCCGCATCTTAAGAATCGTTATGATGGACGACAACTAACAGTAACTGGAGAGTGCACGACGTCTGTGGTCGTGTTAGCATGATAGGAAACAATGTGAATATGCCTTTCGAATATTCCTCGTGTTGTATCTTTTAGGGTAAATGGGGGATTGTCTCCTATAAAAGGGGACCAAACACTTTGTAAAAAGGGGATTATGGAATTATCACAATTTCGAGAAATATATACGATTTTTATTTCAAGCTAAGAACATCCATTGCAAAATCTTTCTATATTAAAAGTTGTCATATTTATACTTTATCATTCGGTTCTGAGACATAAGAAAACATCGTTCATCTTGTTCGTTATTTGCATCTTTCAAGCTAGATCTTATTATACTTGGCTGAGATTTACCCCTTCAACTTCTTTAATTGATTTAATCAAAAGGGTTTCAATATCGTTTGGTCAAACAATTTGGCGTCGTCTATGAGGATTTCTTTAGCTAAGATTTTAGTCTCATCTAGACTCTTGAAAGGGATAATCACCTCTTCCTAGCTTTGTACAAACTAACAATGACAGGGAACAGAGATGCAAGAAAAAAAACAATAGTAGGCGTCACAACCAACCTCTTGAATACCATCAACGAATATAGCAGGGAAGATAACAAAAATGAAACGTCGGACATCACACCTAGAGGAGACGATTCACCTCCCCCGCATGAAAGTGTAACTGCATCGCGTGAGAAGGAAGCCTCCACATCTGCAACAGGAGAGGCACCACCAGTAGTGCGAAGAATGGCTAACGAGTACTCTGAAAGCCATACTTGATTAACCCACCCAAAGGGATAACAGGAATGTTACACATGCAGATGTTACGATAAACAATGATGAGCAAGAGGCCCCCTATACAGGTAACATTCATGTCGCTAATGACGCAGGTAATGATACACTTGCAGCTGTTTTAAAGAAAATGGAGGAGATGAAAAATGAGAACAAGGCACTCCGTGATCAAATGAAGGAACACCAAGAGAGGATAGACAAAATACCAGGTGCCCCAAAGTTGTTGCCAAAACGCAACGTTGGTCGATTCATTGAGCAGCCATATAGCGAAGAAGCGGCCCCCCTGCGCCATTCCTAAAACATTCAAAATGCCGCCCTACTTAAAGATATATGATGGTACTACCGATCCAGATGATCATATCATTCACTACGTTACAGCCGTAAAAGGTAACGATCTTTTGAAAGAGCGGGTACCATCGGTGCTATTGAAAAAATTCGGAGAAACCCTAATAGGGGGAGTCTTGACATGGTACTCACAACTGCTGATGCGCTCGATAGCATCGTTCGAGGAAATGGAAGATAAATTTGTCACCGCCCATGCAGGTGCCAAAAAGGCAGAAGCTAGAGTAAATGATTTATTTACTGTAAGACAAATGCACGACGAAGGACTCAGAGACTTCTTAGGTCGGTTCAACTGGGTGAGAAAGAGCTTGCCGAATGAGTCAGAAGGAATGGTACTAGCGGCCTTCTAGAAAGGATTAAACAGGAACATGTCGAGAGAGATAAAAATATTGCAAAGCAGGCTCATGAAATACCCTCCAAGAACTTGGGAAGAAATCCATAACGGTTATCGTGCCGAGGTACGAGCTGACGAGGATGACCTCAATGGCTCGACCCAACGGTTGACGTCCCTTCAAGCCGAAGCAAGGAAAGATCGTCGCAACGATGGTCGAACAGATGGTTGGGGCCCTGCCTCGTCCGAGAAAGGCATCAACCTTATGTCAGGACGTCTGCTCCGCCTCCACCACGACACGTGGATGCTCCTCCTCGACATACAGCACCATATCGATACGAGAAAGGTATGCCTCCGCTCTTATCTGCTCACAATTTTTGTGTTTCTCCTTCAGAAATAGTGTACGCGCTGGAGAAACTCGGTCCAAAGGTGCAATGGCCGTAAAAAATGAGGTCAGACCCCAGCACTCGGAAGTCGAGCACTTTCTACGAATTTCACCAACAAAGGGGTCACAAAACCGAAGATTGCATAGGACTGCGACAAGAGGTGATGCGAATGCTAAGCCAGGGACACCTGAAAGAGTTGTTGAGCGATCGAGGACGGGCTAACTTCGCCCGCGGACGCGAACAGCCCAAGGGACCTCCAAAATCGCCTTCTCCCACTCGCACTATACAGATGATCATCAGTGGAGGTGATGACACAGCAATAAATCATGTCAAGTTCACCATCACACATAAACGCAAACGATCAATCACCCATGAACGATATGATGACCTCGAAGCCAGTATCATCTTCGATAAGTCAGTTGCCGACGGTTTGTCTTTCCCTCAATATGATGCCCTTGTTATCACTTTACATATTGTAGATACTGACGTAAAAAGAATTATGGTAGATGAAGGGAGCGGCGTGTGTATTATCCACCCTCGAGTCCTCATACAGATGAGACTCGAAGACAAGATAATACCACACTACATAACGCTAACCGGTTTCAACAATGTAGTTGAACGAACTTCTGGAGAGATAGTGTTACCTGTTCCGGCCGGAGGAGTCACTCTGGAGACGACGTTTCATATCATAAACCAAGAAATAGCCTACAAAGCCATCATAGGGCGCCTATGGATACACGTCATGCGAGCGGTCCCCTCCAGTCTCTATCAAGTGATCAAGTTTCCTACCCCATGGGGAGTATTCAGCATTCGAGGCGAGCACCACACCACACAAGAGTGTTACCGCATCGCCCAAGATTGCGCCCACACCCAACAACTCAAAGGGGAAAATGCTGAAGCATAGCAATCAGCGATGTCAGGAGCCATACTTGACGTGCAGACAGATGCTATCGAGGACCCCGATATCGTGGAAGCATCCGAATCAACGATAGATAATCTTGATCCCGTCCTACTAGACGACATAGACAACACAAAAAAGGCCTATATCGGACACAGCCTCTCGGAACCAGGTAAATTTCATAAGTTCTTGACTTCACAGACATAAACAAAACATGTCCAAAAGATTCTTTTCCACTGCCACACATCGACCAGCTCATCGAAGCAACGGCAGGACACGAGTTACTAAGCTTCTTGGATGCCTACTCGGGATCCTCATGGAAAAACCACTTTTATCACTCACCAAGGAATGTACTGCTATAAGGTTATGCCGTTCAGATTAAAGAATGCAGGGTCAACGTATCAGATATTGGTCACCAAAATGTTCAAAAACCAACTCGGTAAAACAATAAAAGTCTACATCGATGACATGCTAGTTAAATCGAAAAGGAAAGAAGATCATATTGATCATCTGAAGGAAGCCTTCGATATATTAAGACGGTATGGCATGAAGCTGAACCCCGAAAAATACACCTTCGGTGTAAGCTCGGGTAAGTTCCTCGGTTTCATGGTATCCCAAAGAGGCATCGAGGTCAACCCAGAACAAATTAAAGCCATTGAAGGAATACCCGAAATGTTGACCAACAAAAAACACGTACAGAAACTAACGGGGCGGATAACCGCCTTGTCGGGGTTCATCTGACGGTCATCAGATAGATGCGATAAATACTTTGATGTATTAACTAAAGATAATGGACTTCAATGAAATTCAGAATGTATCAATGCCCTACAGAAATTGAAGGCATACTTGTCTTCACCACCCTTACTCGCCAAGGCAAATCCAGGAGAATGCCTCCTAGTCTACCTAGTTGTATCTGAAGTAGCGGTAAGTGCAGTTCTAGTCCGAGAAGACAAAGGTACGCAATCTCCAATTTACTATATCAGCAAAACCTTAATTGACGCCGAAACGAGGTACCCCCATCTCGAGAAACTGGATTTAGCATTAGTCGTAGCTTCACGAAAGCTTAGACTGTATTTCCAGTGCCACCCCATAAAGGTGGTGACAACCTTTACTCTCAAGAGTATCTTACACAAACCAGAATTATTGGGAAGTTTGGTCAAATGGGCCATAGAATTGAGCGAGCACGACATAACATATCAACTGCGAACCGCGATAAAGTCGCAAGTGCTCGTGGACTTTGTTGCCGACTTCAGTGCGGAAATATTGCCCGAAGCCAAACAAGAACTTCGCACTTCGACTGAACCATCCGACCTCTAGGTCCTCTACACCGACGACTCGTCCAACACATCGGGATCGGGACTGGGACTTATACTCGAATCCCAACTGGCAAAGTAATCTGCCAATCCATACGATGCCCTGAAATGACTAACAATGAGGCCGAGTATGAGCCCGTAATCGCATGACTGAAATTGTCCCTCAAGTATGGTGCTCGGCGAGTCATCCTCCGCTACGACTCTCAACTTGTTATGAACCAAGTTACTGGGACTTTCCAGATTAAGGAGAAGAGGTTGCAGAGATACTGGACCGAAATCCACAAGCTGCTACCAGAATTCGATGAACGCAGAATCGACCAAATACCCCAAGCACAAAAATTTGAGGCAGACGATCTCGCCAAGCTGGCAGCAGCAACTAAAAACATCACCAAGGAGAATGTGGTCACCCTCCTCCACTCGTCATTAGACCAAGTCGAGGTACGGTTTATAAATTTAACTTGGGACTGGCGTAATCGCATCACATCATACCTGCAGGAAGGAATACTCCCACTAGATAAAAAGGAAGCCAAAAGCTCCGGATATAAGCGGCCAGGTACAACCTCACAAACCACGACCTTTACAAAAGGACGTTCGGCAGCCCCTTAGCCAAATGCCTTGGACCAAATCAGAAAAGACGTGTGCTCGAAGAGGTACACGAAGGACACTGCGGCGCCCATACAAGAAATTAGGTCCTCGTCAGGTGTCTTATTCGTGCAGGATACTACTGGCCCACTATGAAAAAAGAGGCTGCGGAGTACGTCAATAAATGTGAGCAATGCCAGAAATACGCCCCTATGATACACCAAGCGGGAGAACTCCTACATTCCATCACCTCCCCATGGCCATTTATGAAATGGGGGATGGACATCGTCGGTCCCCTCCCAGCAGGGCGAGGTAAGATACGCTTCCTTTTGGTTTTAACTGAATATTTTTCAAATAGGTGGAGGCAGGTGCATTCTCTCAAATACGCAAACAAGAAGTCATCGCGTTCATCAGGAAAAACATCATATGTCGCCTCGGCATCC
Organism: Nicotiana glauca; assembly: GCA_026770625.1. NCBI lineage: Eukaryota > Viridiplantae > Streptophyta > Magnoliopsida > Solanales > Solanaceae > Nicotiana > Nicotiana glauca. Next base: position 69,770 of record MU671715.1, on the reverse strand, counting down.
CCAAAGAAATCAGTTGCGACAACGGACCCCAGTTCACTGGGAAAAAGGCAATTGAATTATTCGATAAATGGTGCATCAAGCGGATACTCTCCACGCCGTATCATCCCTCCGACAATGGTCAAGCGGAATCCTCCAATAAAATAATATTGAACATATTAAAGAAAAAGCTTAAGGATGCCAAAGGGCTATGGACGGAATTACTACTAGAGGTGCTATGGACTTACCGTACAATGCTGAAAACCAGCACGGGTGAGATGCCGTATTCACTGGTCTACGGCATTGACGTAGTCATACCCGTTGAGGTCGGGGAACCTAGTCTGAAGTACTCCAACGAGAGTGGACCAAGCAACGACAAAAGCAGATTACAAGACCTAGATGAGGTCGAAGAACGAAGGGATATGGCGCACATAAGAATGTTGGCCCAAAATCAACAAGAAGAAGGGTATTATGACAAGAAGGCCAAAGTACGATCACTCAGAGCGCCAAAACGCAAGCAGCGAAAGACCCAAATGAAGGGAAATTGGGAACAAACTGGGACGGGCCATATAAAATCACAGCGGCAGCAAGCGAAGGAGCATTCCAACTAGAAACAATGGAAGGAAAACTACTACAAAATAACTGGAATATCGCCCACCTCAAGCACTTCCACTTCTGAAAAGAGTAGTCGCCCAAGTCGTACTCTTTTTCCCTCGCCCGAGTTTTGTCCTAATCGGGTTTTCTCGGGAAGGTTTTTAATGAGGCGACGAGGGCGACGTCTCGAGGTTTGAGGTATTGTTCATTGCCCCACCTGCTGATTACATCTCCAGGACGAGCAATGAAGATACTACATATAAAGAATCTCCATTATATGTACAAAATCGACATGTACCGCCATTGTACGAGCAAAGTTGACATGTACCTTCGACATATGAATAAAATCACTCCATTATGAACAAGAAATCAGCACGCGTCTCCAATGCATGAATAGAATCGGCATCTACAACACTCCAATAAATAAAATAGAACGCCACCCTCACGATGGGATACTACTTCGGCACCAGCTCAAAAGTAACATCCCACTGGCTACGGCCATCGACAAAAGAGTAAGTTCGACATCATTCAAACCACGACGGGATACTACTTCGGCACCAGCTTGAAAGTAACATCTCGAGGTTTGAGGTATTGTTCATTTCCCCGCCTGCTGATTACATCTCCAGGCCAAGCAATGAAGATATTAGATATAAATAATATCCATTATATGTACAAAATCGACATGTACCGCCATTGTACGAGCAAAGTTGACATGTACCTCCGACATATGAATAAAATTACTCCATTATGAACATGAAATCAACACGCATCTCCAATGCATGAATAGAACCGACATCTACAACACTCCAACAAATAAAATAGAACGCCACCCTCACGATGGGATACTACTTCGGCACCAGCTCAAAAGTAACATCCCAATGGCTACGGCCATCTACAAAAGAGTAAGTTCGACATCGTTCGAACCACGACGGGATACTACTTCGGCACCAGCTCGAAAGTAACATCCCAATGGCTAAGGCCATCGACAAAAAGTGAGTTTGACATCATTCGAACTACGACGGGATACTACTTAGGCACCAGCTCGAAAGTAACATCCCAATGGCTAAGGCCATCGACAAAGAGTGAGTTCGACATCATTCGAACTATGATGGAATACTACTTCGACACCAGCTCAAAAGTAACATCCCAATGGCTAAGGCCATCGACAAAGAGTGAGTTCGACATTATTCGAACTACGACGGGATACTAATTCGGCACCAGCTCGAAACTAACATCCCAATGGCTAAGGCCATCAACAAAAAATGAGTTCGATATCACTCGAATCACGACGGAATATTACTGCAACACTAGCTCAAAAGTAACATCCCAATGGTTAAGGCCATCGTCAGAGAAAACAGCTCGACTTCATACAAACCATGACGGGACATTATTTCTGCACCAACTCGAAAGTAATGTCCCTACGGCTAATGTCGTTGCTAACGAAAATAGTTCAACTAAACTCAATACAATAAGTTTAGCATTTCAACAAAACTTCATAGGGACGTGACTACGGCAGAAGTTATCGTCAAACAAACCAAAAAAGGGAAACGACTCAGAGATGCATGACCAAAATGACCTTCATTTATAGCAAATATACTACAAATATTTGTCTTTACAAAGGGCTCAAAGACGCCCTCACAAAAATCACAAAGCAAAAAGTAAACACAAAACAAATACTACACATCATTTTCGGTGGCATAAACATCTTCGTACCAAGAGTTAGATGCAAGTCTGTTCGCATCATCAGAATTAATTCATCAGCATAAACGTCTTCGACAGAATCAGCTGGAGCATAAGATGTAGAAGGTTGCGACTGTCGCCGTACGTCCTCCACTTTCAAATAATCCACTTGCTTGTTCAGTACGGACAATTCCACCTTCAACCCTTGAATACGCCCTTCAAGTTCCGCTGTCTTAAGCACAGACGTCTCCATCTCCTTAGTCCGCTCTAACCTACAAACACGGAGAGCGTCTTTTGAAACAGCCACCTCAGAAACGGCAATCGCCCTCTTTTGATACCCAATTTTTTCCCTAGGTATTTTTTGTACCCAAAATAGCATGTATGTGCATATATAAGCACACCCAAGAGTTTTGGTACCTTTCTAAATTTTCTAGGATTTTTAAACCAACTTATTACCTATTTTAATACCACAAAACCCAATAATTATTTCCAAAATTATCATTTTTGGTGAATAAATTATTTCATTCTCATATTTACACCACAATATAATTAAAGTGATTTTTGCATATTTTTACAGACTTATTTGGTATTTTTAAAGCTAAATTGCATGTAATTGTAATTATAGCCTATTTTATGATTAATATCATTTTATAATTAAAAAATTAGTTCCAATATTTTTAAATGAATATTTATATAGTATTTGTTTGCTCAGTGTTTTTAATTTATTTTTGAAATCATTATTACTATTTTTTATAAAATAAAAAGGAAAAAATTGGCCGTTTAACACTTAGCCTATTTCTATTTCAATAACAGCCTTTTCTCCCTTTCAATTGTAGCCTCAATTGGCCCAATTCCGCCCCCAAATTAAACGACCCAATTTCCATTTCGACACGACCCCTTAGCCCAATTTTTAAACCCGTCCGATTTTCTTTAAATCCTAGTCGTTGATCGTTTTGATCAACGGCTGTAATTTGGGCTTTCCTTTTTAATTCTCTAACCCACTTAACCCTACCTCATTCGCATAGAGACGCCACCCTTGAAACCCTTCATCTCACAAACGCTCTCTAGCCTCTCCGAAACCCTAATCACCTCCCACCTTACCTCACCTCGTTTCCACCGGAATCCATGGCATCTCCGACCATGGGTGGTATGTACTCACTCTATATCACCATTAAACCTGAGCTAATTGAAGTTTGGAGGCTTGACCTCAATGGTCCTCCTTCAGATCCGTCTCAGATCTGTAGGTCTATGGCTCTCCGGCCACGCTCCGGCATGTTCAAGCACTGGAATCTTGATTCCTCACCTTTTCGACTCAGGATCTGATCTTGTTCTTCCAAGCCTTTCTCGCTTCTAGGGTTTCTCTGAACCCTAAGCCATTCGAGGTTCTTTCACTGTTATTTGTTTGGATATGTACTATGTCTATGCTTTTCTTGACATCTAGAGTGTTTTCCCCAAAAGTTTTTGTCAAAATCGTTTCTCTCCAATTTTTAGGGTTTCTGCATGGATTTTTGAAAAATCTTTCTGATCCTTTTCTTCTTTGCTTTATGTGTGTTTGATTAGACCTTGCTCGTATGATTTTTTTTATTTTATGCATATATTTTCTTTTACCTTTTTCTTTTCTCCGTTAATTTCTGCTATGTTTTCACTACTCTTCTGCTATATGTGCCTACCGTTAAAGTTATTTGATTTTTTGCCTCTGTTCATGTTCTTACATGCTTCATATGATTGTGTTCAAGTTTGCACTGTCTCTTTCTTCTGAACTCGTTTATGTTCTGAGTCTCTCGAATATGTTCTTCATGATTTTTCTTCCTTTGTTGTTCAAGCATGTTGTCATGTCTGTTTTGTTGAGACTCTAAAAAACAAACGACCTGATTTCTCACCTCTATGTCTGATTCAATTCGAAACCCTAGGATTTGGGGGTTTCTTCGCAATTTTGATTTTTGTATGCGAGTTAGGGTTCTATTTTGGGACCCTGGACTCTCAGACTCATTGTAAGTCTACAAATTGGACTTATACCTCCTTTTGCTTATGATCCTGAACCTCCCTTTGATTAAAATATGTTCTAAATAATTTAACTTTCTCTTCTTGATTCACATGTTTGTGTGTTTTATATATGAGAGATCCTCTCTCGAAAGGTTTTGACAATTACTTGATTGATTTTGGATTCCTTTGATGGGGTCTTGACTGATTGCCACTGATTTTCTTTGGTTGAACCCTCCTCTACCTATTCCTAACTGGGTTCATTCGAATTAAGCATGTTACCTTGATTCTTATTAGTTGTCTGATTGATTCCCTTTCCTTTTCTTTACAAATCAAGTACCGTTGAATTCGTTCCTTAAATAAACCTTATGTATTTTCCCCTCTTATGTTGTTGTGAAAGATTTTACTCAAACTTCCTTTCCTTATTTACATCCCCCCGTTTGAAATTAAATCCCTTGACTGAAGGGATAATATTTGAGACTGATTTTTAAAGGTTTTCTTACCCTTCTTACTTGTTTTTCTACACTATAAAAAGGGATGCCCTTCCACACTTTTAACAGACGATCAATTGTGATTACTTTTAATTGAATACTTTCAAATACACTTAGAATTCATATTTTTCACAAACACTCGAGTACTTTCTCTGAATTCACTCAAACATATAAGGTGTTCTCTCTATGATTGTGGCATGTTTGCAAGAGTCCTGTTTGTTTTGCTTACTTTTCTGAAACTGGTATGTTCTTTGTTTAATTTCTACCTCTCCCCCTATGTGTTTATTCTATAGTTCATCTCTTGTTGGCTTACTGTTTACACTGTAACTTCTGCAAGTTTGCGTGTTTCATTGTTTCTGTTCTTATATGGATCCCAACCCCTAATCCCCTTTGTGTGGCTGAGCTATGGTTCAAAACATGGCAATACTTGAATTGTTTTCCATGAACATGAACTGGACCCTCTGAGTCCTAAGCTATTTCAATTCCCACCCCCATTTCCCTTTATGTGTATGTTGAGTTTGAGGCTTTGGTCTAGCAGTGGCCTAATCACTCTCCAGGCCCTGGTCTGACCTTCAATAGGTCCTTAATCCTAATTGATTGGCACACAGACTGGTCAGGGGTGTTCCAGCCTACCACATGGCTGGGCATGACCACCAGCCTGCCTTGGCACTCCCTAACCCCCTCTATTGCACTTGCACTTGTTCCTAGAGTCTAAGTTCTGCCCCCCCCCCCCTCCTTGTGAGCCTTGCCTTAGGACCCATGAGCTCCCTTTGAACTTGGACACTTGAGGGCTGGCTCTTCCACATTGCACTTTGATTCTTTCTAATTGGTATCTAGGGTGTAAGCACTGCCTGGAGTTCCTGAAACTCCTTGGAACTTTGAAACACCCTAGATAAGAGAAGGCTTTGGAAATCTTGATCTCGGAAGTGGTTCATCTCATATTGTTAGACACTAAGTCTGAATTAGGTTTCTCGTATGTAGCTGTTAGTTTCTGATGTACCTTTAATTTTCTTTTTGATTTATTGGGTTGTAATAATTTGTAATAAACTCATTCCTAATTTAGTAGAAAAGGGATGGGGTTTATTTTATGCACAAAAGGGTAGATACCATACCTATAGGGGTTTAACTTCTGATTTCTGCAAATACATATATAGATATCATGTCTATAGGCTTTTGAATTTTTGCATATATAAATGTCATTAGGCAAATAGTTGTAGTCTTAATAATAAAGTTGCATATAGATACCATGTTTATAAGACTTCTGTTAACGTCTAAAAGGTGTTAAAATCAGCAAACTTATAGAAAGCATGCCTATAGAAAATTTTGAATATGAACTGTCTCATTCGTCTAAAAACAGTATCAACTGCTGAAACTCGTATCTATTTTGCTAAAACTGGTAATCTCCTTCATCTTTTCAAAAACTCATTTCTATTTTGCTAAAACTGGTAAACCTTTTCTAATCAGTTTGCATTCTTTTCTGAAACTCATTTCTATTTTGCTAAAACTGGTAAACGTTTTTTCTAATTAGTTTGCATCCTTTTTTGAAACTCATTTCTTTATGATAAAACTGGTAAACATTTTCTAATGAGGCTGCATCTTTCCTGAAACTTGTTTTACTCTGTCAAAATTGGAAAATCTTTTATAATCAGTTTGCTTTTTGAAATCAGTAGTTTTATTCAACATATAGACAAAAGGTTGGTTAATTAATCATTGGGTCAGTGTTAGACAACTGCATTCAAGCAGACCTAATGCGAACTTCTTGTCTAAAAATATGTGTTGAACCAGTCCTCATATCGCTTTAATTTAATTCAGACCAAACCAGTATGTTCAAAGACATGCTAAACTACATGCCTTCATTTGATTTAAGGAGGCTTACTTGAGCACTATTTGCTTTCCCTTACTTGCATTACGTGTTTTGGATGTCGCCTTAGTATTTTGTCCTTTGAAAACACTTAAAAGGCCCCAAACTCCCTTTCCCTTTAGGATTAGTAGTCCCAAATGCCTCCGCTGATAGGATTGGGACAGGCACTAGCACGCAATAGGTAAATGAAACATTTCGTGCTTTAATACCTTAACGGGATGGGAAGGGTAGAATATGGATATAATGACCAGTGCGCTAATATCATGTTGCATTGATGTGATCCATATTATTTGCAAACCTAGGACCCCCTTTTCCTTTTACTTGTTATTCTTTTAATTGTTCAAAACTATCTTTCTAAACTTTCTATTCCTTTTCTTTTCAAATTCTTAAACTTGCAATATTATGTGAAAACCCTCCTACTTGAGACATCTATTTGTTTCCTCATTGTTTAAAGTCACAATTGTAGTATGGCCGGGAACCACACTAGTGGATCTTGAGGGGTGCCTAACACCTTCCCCTCGAGATAATTTCTAGCCCTTACCCAAACTTTGGTTTCTTCATCTCAAATTCTTCTTAAAAGTGTCCTAATGCATTATAATCATTAGGTGACGACTCTTCAACTCCAAAACCCAATTCTCGAAAGGGAATAGAGTTGTCCTCCCAAATGTCGTATACCCTATTTTGAAAGATATTTTCGCTTCAGAAAAAGGGGGCGGCGACAACATGGCGACTCTACTGGGGATTTCTTTAGGCTTTTACCAATGTATGCTGCTTGTGACTTTATTATCTCATTAATTGTTTTTACTTACTGTCTTTTATTCCTCCACTATGAAACTGACTTGGATCTTCATGTCTTTTCTTTCCTTTAACTGCTTCCCTTTACTGCTTATTTCAATACTGTTATAATTATGAGCAATTATTGTAATCATTTATCTTATGAACGTGGAAATACATGTCAATCTGTTTCATTCTTGTAAATTGCATTTTCAACATCATATTCCACTCGTGCCAAACAAATACCATAGCAACACTTATAATGAGTTGTTACACTCTTCCGATATTATCACCCCATAAATTTGGCAAAGGCATATTTGCGGTAAAACCAGTCAATCAGCGGTGCAGTCGACGGTTCCGTGCCTTTCTCTCTTGAGTTGTCCGCTCAATGGTACCCGTCTTATACCCCATAGAAACCTTACTATGTTTAACTGTACATGCATCATAGTCAAACCTAGCCTACTCGGTTATGTTGTCCACATAATGACTCATTAAGATAGCCTAGTCCAAAATCCATCGGGTTTCCCTAAAACCCAAACGGACGCTACCATGTTCTGTACATTTATTTGGAGAACTAAATGACTATTATGCTAATTATTGGTTTAAATAGTCGAGTCTGGCGGGGTAAGGGTCTAACGCTTAGTTTTGCAGAAATGAGGCACGAAGTCCCCAGATTCGGCATGGTAACCAACATCCACCCAAGGCTGCTAAGCTGGTGGGAGGATCTTCATGCAAGCGATCGAACTCTCATTCGCAAGTACTTAGGGAATTTACCTTCTGTTCTGGAAATCCAGCCTGACAAAAAAATCATAGAGGCTGCAACTTTATGCTGGGATAGTGACAGGTCCGTGTGCCACTTTGGGGACCTCAAAATGACTCCTTTGCTCGACGAAATAGGAGGGTTAGCTGGTATTCCTTGGGAGACTCCGGGTTTTCTTATGCCAGGAAATCGCAAGGGTAGGGGTTTTCTCAAGATGATGGGACTAAAGAAAAATCTAGACTTAACCTGTTTGAAGGACTCTTACATCCCATTCGACTATTTGTACGAGAGGTACGGCCATAGCAAGTCATACCGTACCTACCCCGATGAATTTGCTCTTACCTCTTTGGGGCACATCCACAGAAGGTTCTTCGTCTTCATGTTTTGCTTTCTAGGGATGATAGTATTCCCTATGAAGAAGTCTAGGATCCACACCAGACTAGTCATGGTAACCAAGACCTTGATGGAAGGAATTAGCGGGCAATCTTTCAGTATAGTGCCTATGATCGTTGCTGAGATATATCGGGCCTTGGAAAACTGTCAACCGGGGGGGCAAACATTTTGAGGGCTATAACTTATTGCTTCAGCTCTGGCTCATGGAGCACCTATAAAAGGGTGAATACCGGCAAGAGATTCTACGCAGAGGCTGGGATGATCACATCGCTTTCCATCAGCCAAAGAGAATGAATTTTATGCCTAACATGTTTGCCCAGCCAGAGGACGCTGGGGGATGGGTAGAGTTATTTGAGAACCTGAAAGAAGACCAAGTGCAGTGGATGTTTGAGTGGTTCCCTATGGGGGAATTCATTGTTCGCTCCCGAGACGCACCATTTCTCATACTCATTGGCTTTAGGGGAACTTGTCCTTATGTCCCTCTCCGAGTCATGAGACAGGAAGGAAGAAAGCAAGTCATACCAAGGGTCGACAAGATGAGTCACTTCAGGACCGACTTCCAGGACGATGATAGCCCTCACAAGTGCCAAGCCCAGCACATGTGGCACTGCGAAATCATCTTGGGGAAAGATTCTATTGAGCCAGACGGGTATCACGCCGGTTGTGTACCACACTATTCAGGTTGGTTGGAAGATGATCACAATGGTTTGGGTCAGCCCGGGTTTATCCGAGGCTACAGAATTATTGACGAAAAGGCCGAAGCACATGTTAAGCACAACCAACTGCGCAAAAGAATTCGAGAATGTGAAAGTGAGCATCGGGAAATACAGGAAGCCCATCAGAAGTTGATCAACGAGTGGAAAGATATGGCTGTCAGCACCAACAAGCGACTAGGGTATTTGGAGCGAGGTCTAGTAGAGCTGGAAGGGAAGTTCATAAAAAGGATCGAAGACTGTCAAAACGCTGAGGGAAATGCGGGCGGACATCTGGCCCGAGCCTATCTGCTGCTAGGACTGTGCGAGCTGGTGAAGCTGTTCGAGGGAGACAAAAATGCCGAATCTGGGGAAGGTCCTTCTGGGACCAAGTAGTTAGGGGTCTTCTTTTATTTTTTCTTTAATAATATAATAAGGCCACTGGCCATTAGTGATGTTTTAATTTTAGTGTCGTTTTGGAAATCGTCTTATTTTTATCAATAAAATGAGGCATTTAGCATTATAAGTTCTCGAAAGTTAATTTGCCGCTAGGCCTACCTCGGGCACAACGAGGCACCCAAGTTAGGACACGATTTATATTCTTGCACAATGTGTTTAAATACTGTAACATTTCTTTTCATAATCTGCACTAACTTCTTACCTTTTGTTATTCTTTTATTTTTTTATTCCCCTCCCTATAGGTTAGTTCGTGCACTCTGGAATCATCATCGTACTCCACAAGATCCAAAGGCCCTCCACCTCCTCCTCCTCCGAGTCCCATCCGGAACAAGAACAAAGGTAGAATGGGAGATTCAAGCGCCAGAAAGGAAATTGAAAGGATTGAGATTCCACAGGGTACCCCGATCGCCAAGGAAACTGCTTCTCAACTTGAACAGAAGTTGCTAAAATTTCAAGAGGAACTGGACCAAGTTCGGAACTTGGAAAACTTATCATTCTCTCTCACCGCTCCCGATGTCAATTTTCCCAACACCCAAAATCCCGCACCTCCACAGAACACCCCACAATAACAGATACAACCCACCCATACTCAACATTGCAACACATGCCACACTCCCAACAACACTCTATTACTCATTCCCGAACCACTGAACACCTCAAATAACCATCTCCACAACACTCCCATCTATGTGGATACTGTACCCCATTACACTCAACCAATCTCAAGTGCACTTGAGTCTGATGACAAAGACTCCCTCATCAAGAACTTGGCCACAGAGCTCAAAAGGCTGACTAGCTGAGTCCAGGGTGTCGAAGGAAGTAAAGGTATTGAGGGGCTGAACTATGAGGACCTTTGCATTCAGCCAGATGTCGAACTTCCAGAGGGGTACAAACCTCCCAAGTTCGAAATGTTCGATGGCACAGGGGATCCCAGAGTCCATTTGAGGATATATTGCGATAAGCTGGTAGGAGTCAGAAGGGATAAGAAGATCCGTATGAAACTATTCATGAGAAGTCTGAAGGGGGATGCTTTATCTTGGTACATCAGCCAGGACCCCAAGAAATGGACAAGCTGGGTAGGTATGTCGTCCGATTTTATGGACAGGTTCAGATTTAATACAGAGAACATACCAGATGTGTTCTACATCCAGAACTTGAAGAAGAAACCTACAGAAATATTCCGTGAGTATGCTACTCATTGGAGATCAGAGGCTACTAAGGTCAGGCCGGCCATAGAAGAAGAACAAATGAATAGATTCTTCGTCCGGGCTCAGGATCCGCAGTATTATGAAAGGTTAATGCTGATCGGAGGCCAGAAATTCTCTGATATCATCAAGCTAGGAGAAAGAATTGAAGAAGGCATCAAAACTGGTATGGTCACCAACCTTGAGGCATTACAGGCCACTAACAAAGCTTTACAACCTGGTGGCACGTCAAAGAAGAAGGATGTGAATTCTGTGATGGCTGTACAGAGGACAAAATTACCGATGAAATATCAAACATACCCATTACCTCCACTCACATATCAGCCTACCCCAAATTACCAAGCACCATCACCCACTTACCAATCATCTCCACCTCCCACATATCAACTCACTTCACCCAGATACTCTCAACCCGCACCCGTCTACCAAGCTTATAATGCCCAACCCTCTCACTATCAATCACCACCCACTCGCCAAAACTTCCCTAGGCCTAGACCAAACTTCGACCGCAGACCTCCCAGACAATATACGACCATCGCCAAACCAATTGACCAGTTGTATGAAAGACTTAAAGCAACCGGTTACGTTACCCCAATCCCTGCCATAACTCCAAAAAATCCTTACCAATGGATCAACCCAAACAAAACCTGTGCATACCACTCCGGCATGAAGGGGCATACCATCGACCAATGTCGCTAATTGAAAGATAAGATTCAAGCTTTAATTGATAATAAGGTCATCATAGCAAAAAAGCCCTCTCCTAATGTCCGCAACAACCCTCTTCCTGACCACAAAGGTGGAGGCATTCACATGATCGAGTTCGAAGATGAATTGTACCCCAAAGGGTCAATTGGATTGATTGATGAAGGGGACGAACCAAAGAAACCAACAGTCACACTCAATCCGATTGTTGTCCAGAGCCAGCCCTCCGAGGGTGATGAGATGAACATGTCTATAACACTTGAGTTCGAAGCGCCTCCCTCAAAGGCGCCAGGACCAATTAAAGTTGAGTTTGGAATTCCTAAGGCACCTGCGCCATTCGAAGTTGATGTGTTACCTCCAAGAGTGCCTATTCTGGTTGCACTGATAGACATTACCCCGTTCCACTCAAATGTCATACCATGGGATTACACAACTGAAGCTAAGAGGAAAGGGAAAACCAAAACTGGAGAAGCAATTATTGCACAGGGTATGACCCGAACAGGCAGAGTGTACACTCCAGAGCACTTAGCTGAGTCGAGTAAACAAGCCTCTGGACGGCCTATTGAAATTGGACCTAATGATCTTTAGAGAAAAATACAAGCTAAGGAGTACTCGGTCGTTGACAAGTTGAACAAAACACCAGCGCAGATCTCCATCCTAGCTCTTTTGCAGAGCTCTGATGCACACAAAAATGCCTTGATGAAAATACTAAGCGAAGCTTATGTGCCCAGTAACATAACTGGAGGCGAAATGGCGAATATGGTGGGACAAGTGTTGGAGAGTCATAAGATTACCTTCCACAAAGATGAACTGCCGCCAGAAGGACTAAGCCACAACAAAGCATTGCACATCACCGTGCAATGTGGGGATTATTTCATCACTAGAATCCTGGTCGACGGAGGATCTAGCCTCAACATTTGTCCATTGATAACTCTCAGGACATTGGGGAAGAGCCTGTATGAGATCAAAGATGGGGCCATCAATGTCAAAGCTTTCGATGGGTTCCAAAGGTCCACTATTGGAGAAATCAGCCTATGCCTGCAAATGGGACCAACTTGGTTCGACGTTGACTTTCAAGTGATAGACGTCCCAGCATCCTACAAATTGTTGTTAGGACGACCATGGATCACGCCACTGGAGCTGTAACATCAACCCTGCACCAGGCAGTGAAGTTCGATTGGAATCACCAAGAGGTGATTATTCATGGCGATGGTAGAAACCCCATATATAGTCACCAGACCATCCCGATAATTGGGGGAAGAAGGAAAATAGGCGAAGAAACATACCACCACATTGAAAGGGTCAACGCTGTGGACAAGGATAAATGGTGGGATAACAAGATCGAGAGTATCCTGAACTGGTGTAGATATGAGCCTGGAAAGGGACTTGGCAAAAACCTCCAAGGTATCACCAAACCCATCAAGCTAAAGAAACACGGTACCACTTTTGCCTGCGGTATGAATATACCTTGAAAGAGTTCGATGATTGGTCGCCACCATGGAGCGACCCCTACTATCCACTAGAGCATCTGATACCTTGCTTGGAGTAGACTTTACAACCGACAGACATCATATACGGGTCAGAAGAAGAAGAAGAGGCATTAGCGGCGATGAGGAGCCTGTTTCTGGGGGATGATATGGACTGTTGTGTTATTTTCGAGGAGGAAGGGGAGGAAGGCCCTTCCATACAAGTTGTGGACCAAGGAGAATGCCTCAATAATTGGTCAATCAGAACCACCAGGACCCGGAAAGCTTCGGGCATTACTATTACGTATCTTGATGATGAACCAACGATTGTGACTTGCAACGAGACAACGCAAAAAATGGATATAGATTCAGAAGAGGATGAAATACCAGAAGAGGTCGTCAGAGAGGTTGAGGATTTTGAGAATAGGCCTAAGTCTAACTTGGACGAAACTGAGGTCGTTAATTTGGGAGATGCAGAGAATGTCAAAGAAACGCGCATCAGTGTTCACCTGTGGCCATCAGAAAAGAAGGAGTACACTGAGTTCTTAAAGGAATATGAGGAAATATTTGCCTGGTCGTATGATGATATGACTGGTCTCAGTACATCCATTGTAGCTCACAAACTACCAACAGATCTAACATGTCCGCCGGTAAAACAAAAGCTCAGAAAGTTCAAACCCGACATGAGTTTGAAAATCAAAGAAGAGGTCACCAAGCAAGTCAAAGCCAAGGTTCTCAGGGTAGTATAGTATCCAACATGGTTAGCCAACATCGTGCTAGTTCCAAAGAAGGATTGGAATGTTAGAGTCTGTGTCGACTATCGGGATCTCAACCGGGCCAGTCCGAAAGATGACCTCCCCTTGCCAAACATACACATTCTAACTGACAACTGCGCCAAGCATGAGCTGCAGTCATTTGTCGATTGTTTTGCTGGGTATCATCAGATATGGATAGATGAAGAAGATGCAGAGAAAACGGCTTTCATTACGCCATGAGGTATGTACTGTTACAAAATGATGCCATTTGGTTTGAAGAATGCCGGGGCAACGTACATGAGGGCCATGACTAATATCTTCCATGACATGATACATAAGGAGATCGAGGTATATGTAGATGATGTCATCATCAAATCCAAGAAAGCCACCGATCATAAGGAAGATCTAAGAAAGTTTTTCAACAGACTGAGAAGATACAATCTGAAATTGAATCCCGCCAAGTGTGAATTAAGGGTTCCTGTCGGAAAATTGCTAGGTTTCATCGTGAGTCGTTGAGGAATAGAATTGGATCCATCAAAGGTTAAGTCCATTCAGGAGTTTCCACCGCCAAGGAACAAGAAGGACGTGATGAGTTTTCTAGGAAGACTCAACTACATCAGCTGATTCATTGCTCAGTCCACTGTCATTTGTGAACCTATCTTTAAAATGTTGAAGAAGGACGCTGCCACCAAATGGACTGATAATTGTCAAAAAGCTTTTGACAGAATTACAGAATACTTGTCAACGTCGCCAGTCTTGGTTCAACCCGAACTAGAAAGACCTTTATTGCTTTACCTTGCAGTATTGGATGAAGTATTCGGTTGTGTTTTAGGACAACATGATGAAACGGGGAGAAAGGAGCAAGCCATTTACTATCTCAACAAGAAGTTCACCCCGTACGAGGCCCGATATTCTCTACTAGAGCGCACCTGTTGTGCTCTGACTTGGGTAGCTCAGAAATTGAGGCATTATTTATATGCCTACACTACTTATCTCATATCAAAAATGGACCTGTTAAAATATATCTTCCAGAAGCCCATGCCCACTGGCAAGCTCGCCAGTGACAAATACTGCTAAGTGAATTTGACATTTTTTACGTCACTCAGAAGGCGTTCAAAGCACAGGCTTTGGCAGATCACCTCGCCGAGAATCCCGTGGGCGAAGAATACTAGCCTCTAAAGACATATATTCCCGACGAAGAGGTATCTTTTATAGGAGAAGACATTGCAGAATCCTATGATTATGATGGTGGGAGGATATTTTTCGACGGAGCGGCAAATTTCAAGGGAGTTGGCATAGGAGCAGTCCTAATGTCAGAAACCGACCAGCATTACCTTGTATCTGCCAAGCTCAGATTACCATGCACCAACAACATGGCCAAGTACGAAGCCTGTATCATAGGTCTCAAACTGGCCATTGATATGAATAGTCAGGAGTTACTAGTGATCGAAGATCCAGATCTGCTCATACATCAGGTCCGAGAAGAATGGGCAACCAAGAACTCAAAGATACTCCCTTATCTGCATCACATACAGGAGTTGAGGAAGAGATTCACAAAGACGGAATTTCAGCATGTCCCCAGGGTCCAGAATGAGTTCGCTGATGCATTAGCTACTCTATCATCCATGATCCAACATCCAGATAAGAATTTTATTGATCCCATCCCAGTAAAGATTTATGATCAGCCAGCTTATTATTTTCATGTTGAGGAAGAAGCAGACGGGAAACCATGGTTCCATGACATCAAAGAGTATTTGACAACAGGAGAATACCCAGATCTTGCCAATGCTACTCAGAAGCGCACCCTTTGGCGATTGTCAAACAACTTCTTTCACAGTGGAGGAATTATGTACAGGAGGACTCCTGATTTGGGACTCTTACGGTGTGTCGAGGCAAAAGAAGCATCCAGACTATTGGACGAAGTGCATGCAGGGACTTGTGGGCCGCACATAAATGGTTTTATCTTAGCAAAGAAGATACTCCGAGCAGGGTATTTTTGGATGACTATGGAAACGGACTGTATCCAGTATGTTTGCAAATGCCATCGCTGTCAGATACATACAGATATGATAAATGTCCCTTCAAATGAGCTTACTACAACAAGATCACCACGGCCATTCACCACTTGTGGAATGGATGTTATCGGACTTATCGAGCCTGCCGCATCAAACGGGCACAGGTTCATCTTAGTGGCAATTGATTATTTTACCAAATGGGTCGAAGCAGCATCATACAAAGTAGTAACCAAGAATGTTGTGGCAGATTTCGTGTGCGACCGTGTTGTTTGTCGGTTCGAAATTCTGAAATCAATCATTACTGATAATGGTTCTAATCTCAACAGTGACCTAATGAAAGCAATGTGTGAAACATTCAAGATCAAACACAAGAACTCTACAACCTACAGGCCTCAGATGAATGGAGCCGTAGAAGCAGCCAACAAGAATATCAAGAAAAATACTAAGGAAGATGATCGAAAGGCACAAACAATGGCATGAGAAGTTATCATTCTCCTTATTGGGATACTGCACCACAGTCCGCACGTCAACCGAGGCAACTCCCTACATGCTGGTTTATGGTACAGAGGCAGTCATTCCCACCGAGGTAGAAATTCCCTCCTTGAGGATCATACAAGAAGCAGAGTTGGATGATGCAGAATGGGTAAAAGGTCGCTACGAGCAGTTAGCCCTCATAGATGGGAAAATAATGAATGCAGTCTACCATAATCAATTTTATTAGAACAGAATATCCAGAGCTTTCAACAAAAGAGTCAAGCCGAGGAAGTTTACACTGGGGCAGCTGGTTTTGAAGAAAATATTCTCACATCAAGATGAAGCCAAGGGGAAGTTCTCTCCCAATTGGCAGGGTCCGTACATGGTTCACCGGGTTCTAACCGGAGGATCCCTTATTCTTGCAGAGATGGACGGAGAAGTCTACCCGAAGCCAATCAATTCAGATGCAGTAAAATGATACTATGTGTAACTTTGATGCTTTCTCTTTATGATGTAATTTGAACTACGCCTCACCTGATTTCCATTTAAGAGGGGATACGTAGGCAGCCCTATGGGTTCGGTCACAATTTAATAAAAAATCCATTTTCCCCCGCTATTGGAAACTGGGGCAGAATTTTGAGGAGGACCCTCAAAATTCCGAAGTTAATTTTCAGCCATTCAGCACACGCAGCCGTTAGAAGTGTCAGCCCAGTAAACTGGGGCAGAATATTGAGGAGGACCCTCAAAATACCGGGGCAAGAAAGGCTGCAATGTCGTCAACCACGTCGCAGTCGTTGGTTCATCTAAAGAAAACTATTTTCGATTATATACTTACGTTATATTTACTAAATCATGCATAACTATTATCCGAATTGTTGTTGTTTAGCGATGCTACCCCAATGATACATAGAGTCAGGAGCGCGGGAAAACGAACTAGCCTTTCTCCCTTTTCACAAAATTCACGATATTTCTTTGGATGCAGGCACTCGATTCATGGTATCACTAGGCATATTTATGCACTCACATTTTCCCAAGTAGGCAACTTCTCAGAACCATCACTTATTCACAATTTCAATCCGTACACAACATTCCCAGCAGTCACGATACCGCAATCAGCTATCAGCTAAGAGATCTTACTATTATTCGCCCTTTTACATTCTTGCATTGCATAAGGTTAATTATCTACCTTTTGAGGTTAAGTTTTACCTCCATCTGCATCATTTGCATAAGGATACTTATCTGGCTTCCGAGACTAAGCTCTGTCTCCATATGCATCTCTGCATAAGGCTACTTATCTGCCTTCCAAGGTTAAGCTCTACCTCCATCTGCATCTCTGCATAAGGCTACTTATCTGCCTTTCGAGGTTAAGCTCTACCTCCATCTGCATCATTTGCATAAGGCTACTTATCTGCCTTCCGAGACTAAGCTCTGCTCCATCTGCATCTCTGCATAAGGCTACTTATATGCCTTCCGAGGTTAAGCTCTACCTCCATTTGCATCTCTGCATAAGGCTACTTATCTGCTTTCCGAGATTAAGATCTACCTCCATCTGCATTTTCTGCATAAGGCTACTTATCTGCCTTTCGAGACTAAGCTTTGTCTCTATCTGCATAAGGCTACTTATCTGCCTTTCGAGACTAAACTCTGTCTCCATCTGCATAAGGCTACTTATCTGCCTTCCGAGACTAAGCTTTGTCTCCATCTGCATAAGGCTACTTATCTGCCTTCCGAGACTAAGCTCTGTCTCCATCTACATAAGGCTACTCTCCTGTATTTCGAGACTAAGCATTGTCTCCATCCTGCATGGCTGAAATATCGCCACTTTACTTTTCTCGTACGACTACAATATCGCCACCTGCATTTAAATTTTTGCCTTGGCTGAAAGATCGCCACCCTCTGCATCTCATGGGCTGAAAGATCGCCAACCTATTCAAAGGCATCATAGTTCGGAGGCACCATCCGCATAGACCGAGAACATCATTTCATAGCCTGCGAATCTTTATTTACGCTCTTCATGGCCCGGGACGTCATAGTCCGAGAACGCCATCCTAACCGTCCAAAGACATTATTCATGGTCCAATGGGAACTTGCATCATGTTTAATTTATGCCCCATATAGGTTGCATTGCCTACTTGCAGGTACACTAGCTAGCAGGAGCGATCCCGCTCCGGTTCTCGCAGCCTATCAGATTTCAAATACCTCTTCTGACCTAAACATCGCGTCTGTCCTTTTCAAATCTCCATCGGCACATTCCGTCAATGGTTCCTGAACTACGTATGGCCTGATTCCTGTAAGACTAGGGATATGTAGGCAGCTCAAAAACCAGAGCTCGGTCAAAATTCTTTTCAAATCGCCGCTTCCGGTCAAAATTGGCCATCTTATCTTTACCCGATAACTCTTTCATCCTCCTCGGGTAATTTTTTCGCTTGGTATTTTTTGTACCCAAAATACTGTCAAAATAGCATTTATGTGCATATATAAGCACACCCAAGAGTTTTGGTACCTTTCCAAATTTTCTAGGATTTTTAAACTAACTTATTGCCTATTTTAATACCACAAAACCCAATAATTATTCGCAAAATTATCATTTTTGATGAATAACTTATTTCATTCTCATATTTACACCAAAATATAATTAAGGTGATTTTTGCATACCTTTACAGACTTAATTGGTATTTTTAAAGCTAAATTGCATGTAATTATAATTATAGCCTATTTTATGATTAATAGCATTTTATAATTATAAAATTAGTTCCAATATTTTTAAATTAATATTTATATAGTATTTGTTTTCTCAGTGTTTTTAATTTATTTTTTAAATTATTATTACTATTTTTTTATAAAATAAAAAGGAGAAAATTGGCCATTTAACACTTAGCCTATTTCTATTTCAATAAAAGCCTTTTCTCTCTTTCAATTATAGCCTCAATTGGCCCAATTCCGCCCCCAAATTAAACGACACAATTCCCATTTCGATCCGATCCCTTAGCCCAATATTTAAACCTGTCCGATTTTCTTTAAATCCTAGTCGTTGATCGTTTTGATCAACGGTTGTAATTTGGGCTTTCCTTTTTTAATTCTCTAACCCACCTAACCCTACCTCATTCGCATAGAGATGCCCCCCTTGAAACCCTTTCATCTCTCAAATGCTCTCTAGCCTCTCTGAAACCCTAATTACCTCCCACCTTATCTCACCTCGTTTCCACCGGAATCCATGGGATCTGCGGCTATGGGTGGCCTGTACTCACTCTCTCTCACCATTAAACATGAGCTACTCGAAGTTTGGAGGCTTGACCTTGATGGTCCTCCTTCATATCCGTCTCAGATCTGTAGATCTATGGTTCTCCGGCCACGCTCCGGCATTTTCAAGCACTGGAATCTTGATTCCTGACCTTTTCGACTCAGAATCTGATCTTGTTCTTCCAATCCTTTCTCGCTTCTAGGGTTTCTCTGAACCCTAAGCCATTCTAGGTTCTTTCACTGTTATTTGTTTGGATTTGTACTGTGTCTATGCTTTTCTTGACTTCTAGGGTTTCTCTGAACCCTGATCCTTTTCTTCTTTGCTTTATGGGTGTTTGATTATACCTTGCTCGTATGATTTCTTTTATTTTATGCATATATTTTCTTTTCTCCTATTAATTTCTGCTATGTTTTCACTACTCTTCTACTATATGTGCCTACCGTTAAAGTTATTTGATTTTTTGACTCTGTTCATGTTCTTACATGCTTCATCTGCTTGTGTTCAAGTTTGCACTGTCTCTTTCTTCTGAACTCGTTTATTTTCTGAGTTTCTCGAATATGTTCTTCATCATTTTTCTTACTTTGTTGTTCAAGCATGTTGTCATGTCTGTTTTGTTGAGACTCTGAAAAACAAACGACCTGCTTTCTCACCTCTATGTCTGATTCAATTCGAAACCCTAGGATTTGGGGGGTTTCTTCGCAATTATGATTTTTGTATGCGAGTTAGGGTTCTATTTTGGGACCCTGGACTCTCAGACTCATTGTAAGTCTACAAATTGGACTTATACCTCCTTTTGCTTATGATCCTGAACCTCCCTTTGATTAAACTTTGTTCTAAATACTTTTGACTTTCTCTTCTTGATTCACATGTTTGTGTGTTTTATATATGAGAGCTCCTCTCTCGAAAGGTTTTGACAATTACTTGATTGATTTTGGATTCCTTTGATGGGGTCTTGACTAATTGCCACTAACTTTCTTTGGTGGAACCCACCTCTACCTATTCCTGACTGGGTTCAGTCGAATTAAGCATGTTACCTTAATTCTTATTAGTTATCTGATTGATTCCCTTTCCTTTTCTTTACAAATGAAGTACCGTTGAATTCTTTCCTTAAATAAACCTTATGTATTTTCCCCTCTTATGCTGCTGTGAAAGATTTTACTCAAACTTCTTTTCCTTATTTACATCCTCCCGTTTGAAATTAAATCCCTTGACTGAAGGGAGAATATTTAAGACTGATTTTTAAAGGTTTTCTTACCTTTCTTACTTGTTTTTCTACACTATAAAAAGGGATGCCCTTCTACACTTTTAACAGTCGATAAATTCTGATTACTTTTAACTGAATACTTTTAAATACACTTAGAATTCATATTTTTCACAAAAACTCGAGTTCTTTCTCTGAATTCACTCACACACATAAGGTGTTCTCTCTCTGATTGTGGCATGTTTGCAAGAGTCCTGTTTGTTTTGCTTACTTTTATGAAACTGGTATGTTCTTTGTTTAATTTTTGCCTCTCCCCCTATGTGTTTATTGTATAGTTCATCTCTTGATGGCTTACTGTTTACACTGTAACTTCTGCAAGTTTGCTTGTTTCATTGTTTCTGTTCTTATATGGATCCAAACCCCTAATCACCTTTGTGTGGCTGGGCTATGGTTCAAAACATGGTAATACTTGAATTGTTGTCCATGGACATGAACTGGACCCTCTGAGTCCTAAGCTCTTTCAATTCCCACCCCCCATTTCCCTTTATGTGTATGTTGAGTTTGAGGCTTTGGTCTGGCAGTGGCCTAATCACCGTCCAGGCCCTGGTCTGACATTCAATAGGTTCTTACTCCTAATTGATTGGCTGACAAGCTAGTCAGGGGTGTGCCAGCCTACCACATGGATGGGCATGACCACCAGCCTGCCTTGGCACTCCCTAACCCCCTTTATTGCACTTGCACTTGTTCCTAGAATTTAAGTTCTGTCCCCCTCTTGTGAGCCTTGCCTTGGGACCCATGAGCTCCCTTTGAACTTGGACACTTGAGGTCTGGATCTTCCACACTGCACTTTGATTCATTCCAATTGGTATTTGGGGTGTAAGCACTGCCTGGAGTTCCTGAAACTCCTTGGAACTTTGAAACACCCTAGATAAGAGAAGGCTTTGGAATTCTTGATCTCGGAAGTGGTTCATCTCATGTTGTTAGACACTAATTGTGAATTAGGTTTCTCGTATGTTGCTGTTAGTTTCTAATGTACTTTTAATTTTCTTTTTGATTTATTGGGTTGTAATAATTTGTAATAAACTCATAGGGATTTAGTAGAAAAGGGATGGGGTTTATTTTATGCACAAAAGGGTAGATACCATGCCTATAGGGGTTTAACTTCTGATTTCTGCAAATACACATATAGATATCATGTCTATAGGCTTTTGCATTTCTGCATATATAAATGTCATTAGGCAAATAGTTGTAGGCTTAATAATAAAGTTGCATATAGATACCATGTTCATAAGACTTCTGTTAACGTCTAAAAGGTGTTAAAATCAGCAAACTTATAGAAAGCATGCCTATAGGAAATTTTGAATATGAACTGTCTCATTCGTCTAAAAACAGTATCAACTGTTGAAACTCGTATCTATTTTGCTAAAACTGGTAATATCCTACATCTTTTCAGAAACTCATTTCTATTTTTGCTAAAACCGGTAAACCTTTTCTAATCAGTTTGCATTCCTTTCTAAAACTCATTTCTATTTTGCTAAAACTGGTAAACCTTTTTTCTAATTAGTTTGCATCCTTTTCTGAAACTCATTTCTTTCTGATAAAACTGGTAAACCTTTTCTAATGAGGTTGCATCTTTCCTGAAACTTGTTTTACTCTGTCAAAATTGGTAACTCTTTTATAATCAGTTTGCTTTTCGAAATCAGTAGTTTTATTCAACATATAGACAAATGGTTGGTTAATAAATCATTGGGTCAGTCTTAAACAACTGCATCCGAGCGAACCTAATGCAGACTTCCTGTCTAAAAATATGTGTTGAACCAGTACGCTTATCGCTTTAATTTAATTTAGACCAAACCAGTATGTGCAAAGACATGCTAAACTATATGCCTTCATTTGATTTAAGGAGGCTTACTTGAGACATATTTGCTTATTTGCTTTCCCTTATTCGCATTACGTGTTTTGGATGTCACCTTAGTATTTTTTTTCCTTTGAAAACTCTTAAAAGGCCCCAAACTCCCTTTCCCTTTAGGATTAGTAGTCCCAAATGCCTCCGGGACTGATAGGATTGGGACAGGTACTAGCATGCAATAGGTAAACAAGACATTTTGCGCTTTAATACCTTAACGGGGTGGGAATGGTAGAATATGGATATGATGACCGGTGCACCAATATCACGTGCAACCCCTCTTTTGAGGAGTGTACGCCGGATATTGCATTGATGTGATCCATATTATTTGCAAACCTAGGACCCCCTTTTCCTTTTACTTGTTATTCTTTTAATTGTTCAAAACTATCTTTCTACACTTTCTATTCCTTTTCTTTTCAAATTCTTAAACTTACTTGCAATATTATGTGAAAAAACTCCTACTTGAGACTTCTTTGTTTCCTCATTATTTAAAGTCACAATTGTAGTTTGGCCGGGAACCATACTAGTCAATCTTGAGGGGTGCCTAACACATTTCCCTCGAGATAATTTCTAGCCCTTACCCAAACTCTGGTTTCTTCATCTCAAATTCTTCTTAAAATTTTCCTAATACACTATAATCATTAGGTGGCGACTCTTCAACTCCAAAACCCAATTCTCGAAAGGGAATAGAGTTGTTCTCCCGAATGTCGTATACCCAATTTCGAACAATATTTTCGCTTCAGAAAAAGGGGGCATCGACACCCTCTCCCTCTCAGCATGGGCCAATCTATCAGCATTCACACTCAATTCACCCTTAATCTCGTTGACCTCAGTCATCTTCTTATCCAGTTCGGCAGTCAAACTGGATACTTTTGCTTGAAGGTCGGCATTTTCGGCTACTACTCCCCTACTTAGCTTAAGCTCATCTTCCCTAGATATGAGGGATGCCTCAATCTAACTACTATGGGCAACGACCCTCATAAGGTCCGCATCTCGTTCCTTCAACTCCTCGACCTTACGCGCCAGTTGGTCCTCCCTCTACTTGAGCCCTTCGCGAAGCAATTGGAAGTCGTGATCCTAATTGTAGATGATCGACCATCGCACGATGCTTGGTGCGATATTCTTGGTACTTGGAAGACATATTTCCATAGAGGGTCGTCCTCCTCCTTTCCCAACGCTCATGCCCGATCTCCCTGATGAGGATCTAGCACGAGAAGTAAAAGTTAAAACAAATAGGGCTAAAAATAGTAACACAGATCCAACAACGAAATAAAAAGAAAGAAATTTACCCGTAGAGCCATGCCAAAAATGCTCCGAGACAACTCTGCATCACTCATCGCTCTAAGTGCCTCGCTCTCAGGGGTAGCACACAAAGGGCAAACACAGATACCACCTGTCACAGTCCCACAGTAAATCATAGTCTCCAAGAACGACTATGTGTCGATCAGAACCCTCCATTCTGACTTCTACGTGAGTGTGACGCTCCACAAACTCGCGAACATCCCCCGGTTCGACGTCTGAGCTTGAGTCGTCGCCATCGGCGTGTAAACCCTCACCGACAGTAGATAATACGCCGCCCTCGACGGAGCGCACAGACCCCCCTCATTGGTAAACCCCTTCTATTTGGGGAGACCTCCCCTGCAAGGATGGCGTCAGCCATAAACATTGGTACTGGTTCCATCTCAGATGCACCCGTCCTACTCTTACCGGTATCAATGACCATGATCTTTCCGAGCTCTATCCTCCTCTTATTTCTCAACGAAGACTCGTCCCGTTAGAGGACTCATCCACGAGGTGCTGGACTGGTAAAGTTAGGATATCCCCCCTCAAAACCATATCTCGAGAGGAGTCCCTCGCCTGTACCGACTAGGCAAGACCCTTTCGGGCCGACTCATCCAAAGTGAATTGCAT
Source organism: Nicotiana glauca (assembly GCA_026770625.1). Lineage (NCBI taxonomy): Eukaryota > Viridiplantae > Streptophyta > Magnoliopsida > Solanales > Solanaceae > Nicotiana > Nicotiana glauca. The sequence continues at coordinate 45,234 of MU671715.1, read as the reverse complement.
TCCTGTGGAGGCGACGGTCTGACAAAATGCAGGGACTGGGGGCCCCACCTAGAAGCTCCATGACCTGTCATCACAAAGAGTCGTATCAATAGACTATGGTATATAGCCGAAGAGTGATACAGAGGAAGACACTCACCAGATGAAACTTTTGGCCCAAAGCGTTTCACGAAGACGGGCCAGTATCGAGTATCTGCTACATGGGGCAGCAGACGGGCTACCCAATCCCTTATACCTGTAATAGGATGGGGTAGGTGCCTCATAGCTGCGAAAGAGAGCCGCACATAAACACTAAGGTGAATGAAGAAAAAAGAAAGATTAAACAAGTGGTGATACATACGATTCTCATTCCACCGCTCAGGGAATCTAGCGGGGTCATACACGATGTGTTCAATTATGATAAAGAAGTACTTATACCAAAATTTGCGACTCACCCAGTAATTAGTTCCGACCACCAGCCCCTTCGTCCCATGGTGCCTCAGATGCAGCATAGTACCCCTGTGAAGTCTAGGTAAAAACAAGTGTAGGAGGTGGTAAATGGTAACTTTTCACCCCGCCAACTCCGCATATTTGGTCAACAACAGGAGTATTTTGAACGTATGCGGGGGAAAGTTATGCGGGGCAATGTGACGACCCAAAGGGTCATCACTATTTTCTCAGTCATTTAGAGCTTCCAAGTCCTTGAAAACCTCACTGTTAATTGCCTCGATTTGCGTGCGCAGTCCGGGCACAAAGCCAGAAAATTTTTATGTTGAAATATATGATTTATGTGAAAAAATTGAAAAATTTTGATATTAATACTGTTAAAGTTGACTTTGGTCAACATTTTTGGTAAACGGACCCGGACCCGTGATTTGACGGTCTCGAAAGGTTTGTAGAAAAATATGGGACTTGGACGTATGCCCGGAATCAAATTCCGAGGTCCCAGGCCCAAGAAATGAATTTTTCCGTAAAATTGTTTTCTAAAAATATTTAAGGAAAATGAAAATGAAATTTGATCAAAAAGTAATGGTATCGGGGTCGTATTTTGGTTCTGATGCCCGGTATAGGTCATATATGTTGGTTTAGCAATTCCTGTAAAGTTTGGTTTAAAACGGACGTCGTTTGACGTGATTCGGCTTTAAATTGGAAAATTTGGAAGTTTATGAAATTTGGAAGATTTCTTGGATTTAAGGCTCAATTCATTGATTTTGATGTTATTTTGGCGATTTGATCGCTCGAGCAAGTTCGTATGATGTTTTTGAGCTAGTGTGCATATTTGGTTTGGAGTCCCGAGGGCTCGGGTGAGTATCGGATAGGTAACGGGGTGGTTTTGGACTTAGAAAAGTTGTAGAAAATCTGCAGCAGGTGCACAGAGATTTCCTTCTATGCGATCGCATAGGCATAGTTACGATCGCATAGAGCAAACTTCAAGGGTTCCCAAATCCATCTACGCGATCGCATTAGGCTTCCTACGATCGCATAGCTTGCCATCTTCCTTCTACGTGATCGCATACTACTCCCCGCGATCGCACTGAGTGAAAAGCCAACCTCCATTTTCTTCTATGCGATTGCAACACTGCTTGTGCGATCGCATTGCACATCAGGTCAGACTCTATGCAATCGCAGTCCCCTCTATCTGATTGCATAGAGCAATTTCGTCCAGTGGTTTTAAAGACCCAAAAAACAGAACACTTACGGGATTTTCATCCCATTTCTCAACTCTCTCTTCTCCAACAGCTCTTGGGCGATCTTTGGAACATTTCTTCACCAAAGTTCATTGGGTAAGTATTGTTTAACTCATTTTCTTCATTTTTCATCAACATCAATCAAATTCTTAGGCCTAAACATGTGAAAATGGGTAGAAAATTAGAGAATTGGGTAAGTTTTCACGGATTTGGTGATTTAGACCTCATTTTGGGGTTGAACTTGAGAACAAATTATATATTCGGGCTCGTGAGTGAATGGGTGATCGAAAAATGGTTCGAACCTCGTGTTTTGACCACGCGGGCCCGGGGTCGATTTTCACATTTTTGGGCAGAATGTTTTAGAAAATATATTTAGCCATTTGTATTAGTTTGTTAATTATTATTGATGATATTAAATCAATTGTGTATAGATACGATTGAATTGGAGCCAAATTTGAAAGGAAAGGCATTGCTTAAGGATTGAGTTGACTGTAAACCTTCGAGATAAGTGTTTGATCTATCCTAGCTTGAGGGAATAGGAATTGAGTATAATTGCTATTTGTTATGTGTTGTGTCCGACGTATAGGCATGGTGACGAGTATCAATACGTTGGGAATAGAGTATGATTGTGGGTCTTAAATGAATTAGATTTTGAGATTCTTATGTGATTCTATGAAAGAATTAATTGTTGAGCCTTGGCACCGAGTTATTGTTTCTCTTGCCAATTATATATATTGAGAACTATGTTAAAAGTGAAATGGGAGCGGGTGGTATGCCTACCACATGATATGATATTGAAATGGAAGCGAGTGGTACGCCTACCACAGATTATATTGAAATGGGAGTGAGTGGTATGCCTACCACAACTTATATTGATTATTGTTATTGGCCATAGTTGCCGATGACATACTGTGCACTGTGTTGATAATGAAGTGGGAGCGGGTGGTACGCCTACCACAAGATATTATTGAAATGGGAGCGGGTGGTACGCCTACCACAATACACTAAATGAAATGGGAGCGGGTGGTACGCCTACCACAAGATATTAACTAAAATGGGAGCAGGTGGTACGCCTACCACAAGATATGAAAAGAAATGGGATCGGGTTGCACGCCTGCAACAAGATGATTTGACCTTGAAAGTGAATTAAATTCCTTTATTCTATTTCTGCCATTATAGTTTGTTGCTACCCCAGAGCATGTTTCCTTTCCTAAATATTAAATGCTACTTTCAGTCATTTTTGTTGTATATATATTTTGGACTGTACAGGTTTATGTGAGTGTCTGGTTCTAGCCTTGTCACTACTTCGACTGGATACGCCAGACACTTACCAGTACATGGGGTCGGTTGTGCTGATTCTACACTCTGCGTTCTTTTGCGCAGATACAGGTTTCGGACAGCAACAGCAGTAGTAGTGCGAGTGCTAGCATTCCGATCAGCGAGACACCGAGGTAGCCTTGCAGGCGTCTGCAGGACCGCGTCTCCTCTATCTTTATTTTCAGTCTGTTATCTCATGTATTCGAGACAAACAGTTTTATATTTCGTTCAAACGGTTGTGTTTAGTATTCTTAGAAGTTTGTGAGTACAGTTACACCAGTTCTTGGGTAGTGATTTATGTTTGGATTTCTGTATCGCATCTAGTAACATTTACTAAGTCTTCCGCTAAATTCATTTATTCCGCTGTGATCATATTATTATTGCTAAATGTTTGAAAATAAGAGTTTGTAAAAATGGAAAGATAAGTAAGAGTTGGCTTGCCTAGCTCCCACTAGTAGGCGCCATCACGACTCCCGATGATGGGAAATCTGGGTCGTGACAAGTTGGTATCAGAGCTATAGATTGAATAGGTCTCACAACTCACGAACAACCTTAGTAGAGTTTGAGGGATCGGTACGGAGACGTCTGTATTTATCCCCCAGAGGCTGCAGAGTTAGGAAAAATTTCACCTTTATTCTTTCCTGTCGTGCGAATTTGTTCTTCAAATGCCAATTGAATTTCTACTATGTTCTTCCACATATGGCAAGAACACGTGCTTCCTCATCTACTGATCAACAGTTTGAGGCCCCGGTAGCAGCTCCCGCTAGGGGTAGAGGCCGAGGTCGAGGCCGTCCTAGAGGCCGAGGTAGGGGTAGAGCTCAGCCCCGAGCAGCAGCACTAGTGGCGGAGCCTCAGATTAATGTTGAGGGGGAGGTTCCAGCCCCAGCAGCTCCAATGGGCCCAGCTCAGGTCCCAGAGGGGTTCATTGCTACCCCAGTTCTTCAGGACGCTCTGGTCCGATTGGTAGGCTTTATGGAGAGTGTCACCCAAGCAGGGTTGCTTCCGGCAGCATCAGCCACTTCTCAGGCTGGAGGAGGTAATAAGACTCCCACTACGCGCACCCCAGAGCTAGTAGCTCCTCAGGTTCAGGTCCCAGCAGTTCAGCCAGGCATAGTGACTCAGACTGGTGAGGGTGCAGCTATGTTCGTCGATGCTTTATGGAGATTGGACAGATTCACCAAGCTCTTCACTACCACATACAGTGGAACTTCTTCAGAGGATCCCCAGGACTTTTTATATAGCTACCATGAGGTTCTCCGAACTATGGGTATTGTGGAGACCAATGGGGTTGACTTTGCCACTTTTTGTCTATATGGATCCGCCAAGACTTGGTGGAGAGACTATTGTTTATCCAAACCAGCAGGGTCGCCATCTTTGACTTGGGACCAGTTTGCAGAGTTGTTCTTGGAAAAGTTTCTTCCACTGACTCAGAGGGAGGCTCTTCGCAGGCAGTTTGAGCGCCTCCATCAGGGCTCCATGTCAGTCACTCAGTATGAGACTCGGTTTATTGACCTAGCTCGGCATGCCATTGTCATACTTCCCACCGATAGAGAGAGGGTGAGGAGGTTTATTGATGGTTTGATTCAGCCAATTCGTCTTCAGATGGATATGGGAGCCGGGAGTGAGATCACTTTTCAGGAGGCGGCCAATGCAGCCCGCCGGATCGAGATGGCTCTGTCTCAGGGAGGAGGTCATGGGTCAGATTAGAGGCCCCGTAACTCAGGCAGATTCAGTGGTACCTCGTCTGGAAGTAGAGATTCTTATGGTAGAGGCCATACTCCTAGGCCTTTTCAGTCAGCCCTTCAGGTTTCTCACGATACTTCATGTGGTCGTAGTTCTCAGCCGCATTACTCTGATCAGCAGTTGTACAATGCACCATCAGCACCTATCAGTGCACCACCACTCCAGAGTGTCCAGGGCCGTCATCCCCAACAGCCGAGGGCATGTTTCATGTGTGGAGACACGAGGCACATTGCCAGGTATTGCCCTCAAGCTTTGAGTAGCTCCCAGTACCAGAATTCTCGTGCTATGATTCAGGCACCGGAAGTTCCACAGCCTGCCCAGCCAGCTGAGGTGGTGGCTGGGGTATTAGAGGTGGAGGTAGAGGTCATAGAGGTGGAGCTCAGACCGATAGAGGTAGAGGCCAGCCAACAGCTGATTGTCCCAGAGATATTGCTCAGGGTAGTGGGGCCCATCCCCGATGTTATGCACTTCCAGCCAGACCGGAGGCTGAGTCCTCAGATGCGGTTATTACAGGTACTATTCTGGTTTGTGATAAATAGGCTTCAGTGCTATTTGACCCTGGGTCTACATATTCGTACGTGTCTTCCTATTTTGCACTGTACCTGGTTCAGCCTAGTGATCCACTAGGTGTTCTTGTTTATGTGTCTACACCAGTGGATGATTCTATTGTGGTCGATCGAGTTCATCGGTCTTGTATTGTGGTGATTGGGGGTCTTGAGACCCGTGTTGATTTATTGCTCTTAGATATGGTCGACTTCGATATTATATTAGGAATGGACTGGCTATCTCCATATCATGCTATCTTGGATTGCCATGCCAAGACTATGACCTTAGCTCTGTCGAATTTGCCTCGTAGAGAGTGGAAAGGAATTTCTGGTCATACTAACCACAGTGTCATTTCGTATGTTAAGGCTCGGCGTATGGTTGAGAAAGGGTGTTTGGCTTATCTAGCCTATGTTCGTGATTCCAGTGCTGAGGTTCTCTCTATTGATTCTGTACCCGTGGTTTGCGAGTTTCCTGAAGTTTTCCCTTCAGACCTGCCGGGTATGCCACCCGACAGGGATATTGATTTTTGCATTGATTTGGCTCCGGGCACTCAGCCCATTTCTATTCCACCATATCGCACGGCTCCGCCAGAGTTAAAGGAATTGAAGGAATAGTTGCATGATTTACTTGAAAATGGTTTCATTAGACCCAGTGTTTCGCCGTGGGGCGCGCCGATATTATTTGTAAAAAAGAAAGATGGTTCGATGAGAATGTGCATTGATTATCGTCAGTTGAACAGGGTTACTATCAAAAATAAATATCCACTGCCGTGGATTGATGATTTGTTTGACCAGCTTCAGGGTGCCAAGGTGTTTTGAAATATAGACTTGAGATCTGGCTACCATCAGTTGAATATTAGGGCATCTGATGTCCCTAAGACAGCATTTCGCACTCGGTACGGACATTATGAATTCCTGGTCATGTCTTTTGGATTGACAAATGCCCCAGCAACTTTTATGGAATTAATGAATCGAGTGTTCAGGCCTTATTTAGACTTGTTTGTCACAGTCTTCATTGATGACATATTGATATACTCCCGCAGTCAGGAGGAGCATGCGCAGCATCTCAGAGTGGCTCTCTAGACTCTGAAAAATAGTCAACTTTATGCAAAATTTTCAAAGTGTGAATTCTGGTTGAGTTCAGTCGCATTCCTAGGTCATGTTATGATGGCAGAAGGTATTCAGGTTGATCCAAGGAAGATTGAGGCAGTCAAGAACTGGCCCAGACCAACATCAGCCACAGAGATCCGGAGTTTCTTGGGATTAGCAGGCTATTATAGACGGTTCGTGGAGGGGTTTTCATCTATTGCAACCCCGATGACCAGATTGACCCAGAGAGGTGTCCAGTTCGAATGGTCGGATGAATGTAAGGTGAGCTTTCAGAAGCTCAAGACAGCCTTGACCACAGCACCGGTGTTGGTTTTGCCCACAGGTTCGGGACCCTATACGGTCTATTGTGATGCTTCCCGTATTAGGCTTGGTGCAGTGTTGATGCAGGATGGCAAGGTCATTGCCTATGCTTCGAGGCAGTTGAAAATTCAAGAAAAGAACTATCCAGTACATGATATGGAGTTGGCGGCGATCATTCACGCATTGAAGATATGGAGGCATTATTTGTATGGTGTGGCATGTGAAGTATTCACCAATCACAAGAGTCTTCAGTACCTGTTTAAACAGAAGGAGTTGAATTTGAGGTAGAGGAGGTGGTTAGAATTGTTGAAGGATTATGATATCACCATTTTATATCACCCGGGGAAAGCAAATGTGGTGGCCGATGCTTTGAGCAGGAAATCATCCAGTATGGGCAGTCTTACTTATATTCCGGTCAGTCAGGGGTCGTTTGCTTTGGATGTTCAGGCCTTATCCAACCGATTTGTGAGATTGGATATTTCTGAGCCTAGTCGAGTACTAGCTTGCACGGTCGCTCGCTCTTCATTATTGGAGCGTATCCGCAATCGGCAGTTTGATGATCCTCATTTATGTGTCCTTAAAGACATGGTTCAGCGAGGAGGTGCCAAGCAGGTCACCTTAGATGCTGATGGAGTTTTGATATTGCAAGGGCGAATTTGTGTGCCAAATGTTGATGGACTTCGAGAATTGATTTTAGAGGAAGCTCGCAGTTCCCGGTATTCTATTTATCCAGGTGCAGCAAAGATGTATCAGGATTTGCGGCAATATTATTGGTGGCGTAGAATGAAAAAGGATATTGTGGCATATGTAGCGCGGTGCTTGAACTGTCAACAGGTTAAATATGAACATCAGAGGCTTGGTGGTTTATTTCAGAGAATTGAGCTTCCCGAGTGGAAATGTGAGAGGATTACCATGGATTTCGTTACTGGACTTCCATTGACCCGGAAGAAGTTTGATGCGGTTTGGGTCATTGTTGACAGACTGACCAAGTCAGCGCATTTTATTCCGGTGGCAGTCACCTATTCATCAGAGAGGTTAGCTGAAATTTATATCCGGGAAATTGTTCGCCTTCACGGTGTGCCGGTATCTATCATTTCAGATCGAGGTACGTAGTTTACCTCACGTTTATGGAAAATAGTTCAGCGAGAGTTAGGCACCCAAGTGCAGTTGAGCACGGCATTTCATCCTCAGACGGATGGACAGTTCGAGCGGACTATTCAGATATTGGAGGATATGCTCCGAGCCTGTGTTATTGACTTTGGAGGTTCGTGGGACCAGTTCATGCCTTTAGCAGAGTTTGGCTATAATAACAGCTATCAATCGAGTATCCAGATGGCTCCTTATGAAGCTTTGTATGGTAGACGGTTTCGGTCTCAAGTTGGATGGTTTGAGCTGGGAGAGGCTCGATTGTTGGGTACAGATTTGGTTCAGGAAGCCTTGAACAAGGTCAAGATCATTCAGGATAGGCTTCGTACAGCTCAGTCTAGGTAGAAGAGCTATGCAGACCGCAAGGTCGGAGATGTTTCTTTCATGGTTGGTGAGCGAGTATTGCTCCGTGTATCGCCTATGAAGGGCGTGATGAGATTTGGGAAGAAGGGCAAACTTAGCCATAGGTTTATTGGCCCATTCAAGATTCTTGATCGTGTGGGAAAGGTGGCTTATAAACTTGATTTGCCACCTAATTTGTCAGTTGTGCATCCAGTGTTTCATGTATCCATGCTCCGGAAATATCACGGCGATCCATTGCACGTATTAGATTTCATCATTATCCAATTGGACAAGGATCTATCTTATGAAGAGGAACCGGTAGCTATTCTAGACCGGCAGGTTCGACAGTTGAGGTCGAAGAGTTTCCCCTCAGTGCG
>MU671715.1:0-13482 GCA_026770625.1 Nicotiana glauca | reverse complement strand
AATCATTCATATTAAATACCAGTTTTCTAACGTATCAGGTATTTAATATTGAATTTGGAATCCTTTTTGTCTTCAGATTCATGTCTTCAATGCCTTCCGATCCGTTGGCTTTAAATGACTTGAATTGGTACGAGAGTCGTGTCTAAAAATTTTCTCGTGCCTGTTTAACTTTTTATTCCCATATCCGTTATCTCCCGTGCCTTTTTCTCAATTGTTACGCTTTGACCATTTGACTAGTCCACGTGTCATGTCACGTCATTTTCAATATAAATCCAACTTTTCCCAATACTGTTGGCTTGCGTGACTAAGGTTTTCCACATTAGCCGTGTCAATGGCTCTGTTCCATTAATTAACTGATGGAATTTTGGAGTCTTGGAAATAGATTAATGGAATTTTGGAATCTTGGAAATAGATCTCTACTGCTCTCTAAGCTAAGAGTAACAGTGGAAAACAAAGAGATAAGAGAGTTATGGCGTATGCTACTGTGACCTCTCTTATGTCAACTCTTGGATTGCTACTGCAATCCAATTCCCGTTTAAATCTTCCCAAAACAGGGCTAACTGAATCTCTTCACAGAAAATTAAAAGAACAGATTCAATCCCTTCGCCAAAAAGTCGGTTCACTGCAAGCGCTTCTGGAAACATTGGAGAAGAATATAAATGATCCTAAGACAATTGAACATTGTGAAGTCAAGATCACAGATGCAGCACATGATGCAGAATATCGAATCGAATCAGTATTGGAAAAAATTTATAAGGCTCAAAATAAAAAAGGTTAGGAGAGAAGCTTATAAAGAGCTTTACAAGAGGTTGCAACAAGCATCTAAGTCCATTGATTCCAAGTGTAGAAATTTAACTGAAAGTATGAACAGTACTGGTTTGCAAGCATCAAATTCTCTGGTCCAAAGTTTTGATTTACCAGAATGTTCTGTACAGCTTGATGATAATAACATGGTTGGACATGAAAATGAATTAGAGGATATGAAGAGTACTCTCATGGAAACATCATCCGATGAAAGAGAAACTACGGCAATCACAGGTATGGGGGGCATAGGCAAGACAACCTTTGCTAGAAAAATTTACGATGATCCAGAAATTAAATCACATTTTGACATTCTAGCATGGGTTACTATGTCAAAGGAATATTGTGTTAGAAAAATGCTGCTGCAGCTTCTTCATTGTATTCAATCGACAGAGGATGTAATCTGCAAAGCAACGGATGATGGTGAGTTAGCAGGCAAATTGAAACAAAAGCTGTGGAAGCGCAGGTACCTAGTTGTCATCGACGATATATGGAGCACCAACGCTTGGGATGATATAAGTCAATGGTTTCCAGATTCCAAAGGAAGTCATGTCCTACTTACAACAAGGTGTGGGAATGTGGCCAGTTATGCTGCATCAGGTAAGCCTTCTCATCACATGTCTCCTCTGAGTTCAACAGAAAGTTGGGAACTATTGCAATTGAAAGTAGAGCTCTCCCCAGAATTATTGGAGGTTGGAAAGAAAATTGCAAATAATTGTCACGGAGTGCCTTTGGTTGTTACTGTAGTTGTTGGGCTTCTATCTAAATGCAACAATGCACTAGACAGATGGGAGCAAGTTGCAGAAGATGTAAAATCAGCAATATTTAAAGATCCTGGTCAACAATGTGAAAAGGTTCTTGCTTTAAGTTATTATTATCTACCTCAACACCTAAAAGGTTGCTTTCTGTATTTTGGGATTTTTTCCGAAGGTGATGAGATTAACGTGACAACATTAATCAACCTATGGGTTACAGAGGGGATTCTAAAGGAAGTTGATAATAAAAGTTTGGAAGACGTAGCTAACGAATATTTACAAGAACTTATAGACAGAAATTTGGTTCTAGTAGGCCAGCAGAATTTTTGTGGAGATGTGGAAACATATAGGATACATGATCTCTTGCATGAGTTATGCTTGAGACAAGCTCGAAGTGAGAACTTCCTACCTGTTATAGACGATAAACCACCATATCGAGTCTCACGTGTCCCCCAATCATTCATGCAGGTCTGCGTGATGATTGTTCGGTCAATTGGTGGTTTTCATCGGTTAAACTCTCATTGCTATGATCAAAAGGTAATTCACACTATTGTCTATCAAGGTGAACATGCATATTATGTGCCTCATAACAAATATCTTTTAGTAGTTGATAACGAAAGAGGGATGGGGGAAATATCAGAATTCAAGAATTCCAAAATGATCAGAGTATTGGCCTTGAGAAAATTATGCTTTAATAATGACATTCCAGCTTCATTATTTGATTTGGTGCATCTAAGGTATCTATCCTTGTCCATTGACCAGTCTTAAACTTCTCCCTCTTCTCAAACTTCAAAGACTGCAAGTTTTGATCGTTGAAATAGAAAACTTTGCGAGCAATATGATACCTTTACAAATTTGGAGGATGCCACAGTTAAGGAGTGTTCACTTTATAAAGACAAGATGGCGATGTCCTCCGGATATGCCCAACGCTGAAGGGAAACAAGTAGTTTTGGAACATCTACATACTCTAAGTGGTGTTGGTCCAGCATGGTGTGAAAAGGAAATCTTTGCACTAATGCCTAACTTGAACAAGTTGGAGATTGTGTTAGACAGGAGTGTTGAAGATCAACACCGCGATTTGTGGATAGCTATTTCTTATTTGCCTCTAGTTGAGACACTTAGAATTAAAGTTGGGTGGTGGGATTCTGATGAATGTCGGCTACGGCTACGGGGTTATAACTTGAGTTCGAATAGTCCCCCACATAAGGATGTTTATTCTGTACATCGAAGCACTTTACACCAACCCTAAGAAGGCTGACATTATGCGGGTCGCATCTTCCTTGGGAAAGTATGGACATTGTTGGTATGTTGCCTAAACTCGAGGCACTCGAATTGGAAGACAATGCATTCGGAGATTATTATGAGACCACATGGAAACCTTCTAGAGTTTTTTCTCAATTAAAGTTCTTGTCACTACGTAAGATGGGATTCTTCATCGAATGGAAAGCTACGGAAGATCATTTTCCTGTGTTGGAGAAACTTTTTATATCTCACTGCTTGTGGCTAAAAGAGATCCCACAAGAATTTACAAATGTTTTTACACTGCAACTGATCAAGTTACATGACTGTTGTATTCACCTGGCCATCTCAGCATAGCAGATTCAACAAGAGCAAGAAGCCACTTTTGAAGGCCAAGTGATGAATGTCCATACATACAGTTGTGGACAAGGTAAGATCATCCATATCTCATGCTTTGACAAATACTCCCTCTGTTCTCTTTTTGTAGTACTTAATACTTGTTTAACCAAAAATAGTTTTTGCATTCAAAGCAAATAAAAGAATCATTCGGATTTCTATAACCAATTTTACTTCACTTTATAGCAAATAACGGAAATAAAATATTGAGAAAACAAGGAAAAAGAATTCTTGTTGATAATAGTAGCTTCCTTGCAAAAAGAGAGAATGAGATCTTTCAAGTAGCAATACAAATGATTGACTGTATAATTTCGTGAATTTGTCGATGATCGTACAAGATATGGTAATTAAGGGGGGTTTATATAATGGTACAATATGCAACTGTTTTGCCTACTTAGTTCACGCCCGTTACTAATATTTATTATATTGATTTCCCATTACATGGATAATTTGTAACGGTTATGGTAATAATAGCCAATCGCGCACAATTAGGGATTATGCCGATTTCTTTCCATATTCTTGGCTATTAGTGAACCTTCCTCCGTTGTGGTCTTTAATAATCCATCCTGCACCTATCTCTTATTTTCCGGTTGTCAGATCTGTTATAAACGCTCCTAAAGATATTTTACCCATGTCTTCTCTAATATTCACTCTTCTTTATTGTTTTGACTCTTATGTCACCTATCATCATATCATTAATCCACGTAGCAAGTCTACTTTTCCACCAATACAATACTAAAAATAACGTTTCTCTTTACTTGTCCATTTTAGCAAATCAAGAGAAATTGATTATTTTCTTCCAATACTACTCTTAGTATTAGCTATTAAGTACCCACACTCCCCTACTTTGTTGAATTTACAACTTTAATAACCATTAACAAGGGCAATTTAGTAAAATAAACCCTTAATAAATGATTTCTTAAGGGCAGGCCTAGTCAATAGAGGACTAATAAAAGAAGACGGATGGACTAATAATATATTGTTGTCAGTTATGAGGTGAAATACATAAACTGCCTCTTTAAGTTGTCCTCAATGGTCAAACAAGCACCTCAACTAACCATTTTATCATTGTAACACTTCAAGTGGCTATCAGGCGTATCAAATAAATACCCGGCCTAGTCAGCCCACCTCGCGTGTGACACAGAGTCTGAAAAGCACGTTGCCTACCCATCAAATAAATTAGGCTTTTATTTTTTTAGAATTAATTTGAAGTGAGTCCTAAATTTCCAACATCTTCTTCCAACAAAACCAGCTGCTTTCAACGTCATTATCGCCGGCGAACCTTCGCCACCACTTTGGCTGTCAAACCTTTAATTTGTAAGATGCACGTTAGCGAAACAAATTTTTTCCAGCAGATTAAAGCCTCCATCAACCAAAAAATTGTTAAACCCATAACTCATAAAAGCTCAACACAATTACTTCATCCATCCACATTAGAAACAATTGAAACCCAGTTGCTCGAATCAAGTAATCAACTGGACACCAATTTAAGAAAAATATACTTAAAAACTTAAAATACTCCAGAAAGGATATACGTTAAAACCCAACTTCTGAATCTATAAAATAAGAGAGAAAAAATTGAAGATGAAAAGATGGAGAGATAGAGGTCGCTGGAGTTGTCGATATGGTTATTAATGCTATAGCTACTAAGTGTCGGCTTTGTCATTATTGACGTGGATGAGCTCTCAAATTTAACACAAGGAGATGAAGAGAGAGAAAGAAGGTTGCTGGAAAGAAACTTCCAATGAGGTCTTTGGTGGATATTAGTTTCATTATTTTTGGCTTTAAAAGTTTTTTTTTTGTTAATTACATTTGTTAATTCTTTTTATTACATTTCATAGGTGTTATTTTCTAATTGGTTAATTTGACAAGTTAGTGGCGAGTGTAACTCACGCATATGGCTTGTTGGATTCGGGTGTTCACGAGGCTTATTTTTTACGGACTATAAGTGTCAGTATGGTAAAAAGGTCACTTGAGGTGCTTGTCTGACCGTGAAAGACAACTTAAAGGAGTCCTTTATGTATTTCGCCCAATTATGACTAGAATGGGTCTTGAACCAAGTATGCAAATCTTTGAGGATATTCTAACCAACTTATGTACTTAAATTGCATGTTACTGTTCCATATTTTCTGATGATGTCTTCGCATTTTCATTTGAGTTATTTGAATTACCCTCATTTCTCACAGCAATTTTGTTACATTTATCATACTAATTATACACTAACTTTTATACCAAAAGGAATGAATTTCACAAAGAAAGAGATGGAAATAAATTTCAATACGCGTGAAGATTGTACTTTAACTCTGTAATTTGATGGTCAATATGTTAATATATGTATTTCTTTTATTTTAATAGCTTATTGCCAGCAATGTCATCATTTACTGAAGAGAAATTCCAGCTGACGGAGGAAGGTAGTTGCAACGATATTTCATCACACTTCGTTTAGAGCTCTCAATTTTTCTTGAGCAAGGTGTTAAGAAATTAAGATACTTATGCATTTGATTGTGTTTTTATTTCCTGCTTTTCGTTTTCAATTGAAGCTTTTTAATGCGGAAATAATGTTTGAACAAAAATATCACTACTTTTTTTTGGTTTCCCACCCGGTGTCTGGTACCCGCATTGGAGCCCGATTATATCCGGATTCACACCGCGTAGCGCCTCATTCGGGGAAAAGCGCTCCCTACCAAGCATTTTTCCATACACAGGACTCGAATTCGAGACCTCTGGTTAAGATAAGAGCAGTCACATCCACTGCACCACATGTGGTAAAAATATCACTACTTAATACACTACGGTGGAGTTTGAAAAGTCCGTACAGTGAAATATGAACTACTGAATGTTTAGAACAAAATATGTCGAGGAAAGTGTTGTCATCAACTCCGGACTTAATTATTTCTATATTTCAGTTTTTTCAGCAGCGAATAGCACAGAAATTATAGTCAATGTAATTTAGAAAATCGAAAATCAAATTGATTTGCTTCACCTGTTTTCTTTCGCTCGCCAGCGACGGAATGGAAAAACCAACGTTGCAACATGACGGCAAACTCCGGTAGCGTTCAACACTCTCTGGAAAGAACTTCCTCGATGGCTCGACGGAACCCTGACTTCAATGCTTCTGCATTCCAAATTGTGAATAAATGATTGGTATGGTTGGACTTGTCTCACGAGTACACATATACGGCAATAATAACATACCCACTAAAATCCTAGTAGTAGGGTGTGGAGAGGGCACGATATAATGTACCCCGACCTTACCCCTACCCAAAAGGGTAGAGAGGCTATTTCTCGGATGTTTAACCAAAAATATGAGTCTTTGGTCAAAGCTAAAAATAAAGAGAAATTCGGGTTACTGATAATCAGAAGACGAAAATAATAGAAGACTTTTGAGAATAATAATAAAGCAGCAAGATTGTATTTCAATGTAATCTCAATAGTTTGTCGTGTCCTTACAGATGTTGAGTCCTTCTCCTTTTGATTTTAGAAGAATGTGTAATGCCTTTGCCTTAATGAGACAATTATGAGCAATAAATGATATTAAAAGAAACGTTACACAATCATTCCTATTTAATACAAATTCCCTAATGTATTTAGCATTTAATACTGAATTTGGACTCTTTTACGTCATCAGATTCGTATCTTCAATTCCTTCTGATCTCTTGGCTTTAAATGACTTAAATAGGTATGAGACTCGTGTCATTTGAATAGCATCTCGTGCCTATTTAACTTTCTCTTCCCATACATGTTGTCGCTCGTGCCTTTTGGCTATTTATTGCGTTTTGACCTTTTGACCAGTTCACGTATTATGACAAGTCATCTTCAATATTCAGTTTTTTCCCAATACAGATAGTCTCCCCCACTTTTCATTTATTTATCACTTAAATATTTAGAAAGTGGATTTTCACAAAAAGGGAATTTTTGCCGTAATCAATGCTATGACAGTACTGACGCTTCAATTGTCTTTTCTATTTAACGCTCTGCACACGTGTTACCTTCTAATTGACTCTGTAATTCTGCAGCCTTTTTTCAAGACTTCTTCATCCCCTCTATTCACGAAGTGATAGTTGACTTTATTATAGGCTTTCCATCATTACACTTATTTGACGGTTGCTATTATATACATATTTAACTTTTTTTTACTTTGTCTTCTTCTTCATAAACCCTTAACAGATACTCTACTCTTTACTTTTATTCCCTTTCTCCTTTAGTTCATCCTTTCTCTGCAATGGCATCTCCGAATCCTAACCCCAAGAGAGTCCCAATTCTTGATAGCTTCCCCAACGCTCTTGTAGGCATAGAAGGGGCAGAGGTGGCAGGCTTCGTGTAACGACCCGATCGGTCATTTTGAGCTCTAGCGCGTCGTTCAGCAGTTGGAAGTCATGAATAGCTTCATTTCAGGTATATTGACTTGTGCGTATGGTCAGAGTTGAATTTCGGGAATTTAGGAGTCAAATTGGAAAGAAAATTTTCATTGCGGTATCCTTAAGTTGAAGAAAATAGCTAAGATTGGAATTTTGAGTAAACGACCTCGGAATCAAGATCTGAAAGTTCCAACAGGTTCGTATAATGATTTCGAACTTGGGCATATGTCCGGATTTAATTTTGGATAACCTAAGAGCATTTCGGCGTATATTGTGGAAGTTAGTATTTTTGAAGAATTTCATAAATTTGGGTTGGAAGGCATTTCAGTGTTATAGATATCCGTTTGGGATTTCAAGTCTGGGAATAGCTCCGTATGGTGATTCTGGAGTTGGGAGCGCGATCGGAAGTGAATTTGGATGTCCGGAGGTCATTTGAAGTCATTTGGCTAAATATAGAAATTTGAAGGTTTTTGAGAAAATTCGACCGGAAGTGGAAATTTTGATATCGGGGTCGGAATGTGATTCTAAAAGTTGGGTAAAGTCTGTAATGTCGAATGTGACTTGTGCGCAAAATTTGAAGTCATTCCGAAATGATTTTGGTAAGGTTTGAGACACTTAGTCTCTTTAAAGGAAGCTTAAGTTGGAAAAGTCAACCGGATATTGACTTATGTGTTAGAGGACTCGAAATGCAAATTTTATGGTTCGGATAGCTTCGTTAGGTGATTTGGAACTTAGGAGCGTGTCCGGAATATTTTTGTGATGACAGGTGTAAAATTAAGTTTGAATTGGCAAAGTTAGTATTTTGGCAAATTCCGGTTGATAGGTGAGATTTTGATCCGAGGGTCGGAATAGAATTCCGAGAGTTGCTGTAGCTTCGTTATGTCATTTTGGACTTGTCTGCAAAATTTGAGGTCATTCGGACTAGTTTTGACGTGTTTCGGCATCGGATGTGAAAGTTAGAAGTTTCAAAGTTCATAGGCTTGGATCCGAGGTGAATTTAGTATTTCTGCGTTGTTTTTGGTGATTCGAAGAAACAATTAAGTTTGTGTCATATTATGGGACTTGTTAGTATACTTTGTTGGGATCCCATGAGGCTCGGATAAGTTTTGGAAGAGTTTTTGGAAGATTTTGGCGTTTTGAGCATAAGCATGTAATGATCTAAAGGTTCATTTTTAGTTCTAGAGATCCAAATTTGATTTCGAGACTTCCGGAATTTTGATAATGAATTATAGGACTGATCTGGAAATTTTGGTCTAATTTCATCAAGTCGCGATTGGGTTTTTGACGCGAAATGTGAGTTAATTATTTAACGAGTGAAATGAGTATCGCACTAGGCAAATGAGCTCCGAATTGAGTTTCGATTAAAGGGTTGTGTTCGTATTATTATTTGTGACTCATAGGAACAAGAATCGTCTAATTTCAAGTTCGTATGACGGATTTAGAGCCATTTTAGTGGGAAAAAAACTGCTGCAATTTCTTTAATTGCTGCTGTATTTTTCTGCAGCGTGAACAGTAACCGCGCGTGAACAGTAACCGCGCGGGTGAACAGTACCACG
This sequence comes from Nicotiana glauca, assembly GCA_026770625.1. Lineage (NCBI taxonomy): Eukaryota > Viridiplantae > Streptophyta > Magnoliopsida > Solanales > Solanaceae > Nicotiana > Nicotiana glauca. The sequence continues at coordinate 4,377 of MU671715.1, read as the reverse complement.
CGGGTGAACAGTAATTCCAAAAAATCTGGGCAGTGAGTTTATATCCGATTTTGGGTCATTTTCCACCATTTTCAGTCATTTTGAGAGCTTTTAGACGGGGATTGAAGGGAATTTCAACTGAGATCGATTGGAGGTAAGTTTTATGAGTTAAATACATGATTTTATTGAAGAATCATCCTTGAAATCCATGAAAACATAGCCAAATTATAAGAAATTAGGGCTTGAGATTGAAACTCTAAAATGGTGATTTGAGGGGGCAAATGTACTCCGATTTTTGTGAATCTGGTATGTATAGACTCGTGGCGAGATAAGGATCGTATTTATGTAAAAATTTCTGAGTTTCGAGACTGTGAGCACGTGATTTTTTCCCTAAGCAAATTAGTCCTAAAAATCCAAACAAAATAATTTTTTAATTTTTGTTGATATTTGTGGCATTTTTGTGTTAATTAGTTGCATAATAATTCATATTTAAAAATACAAAAAATATGCATATGCATTAGAATTTTTAATTTTATAATTTTAGTATTAATTCATTTTTAAATAAATTAATGGAAAATCAAAAAATAGTATTTTAATTTTTAATTGAAATTTACTATAAAATAGATGTTGATTAAATTCTAGAAATTAATTGGTTTAACAATTTAATAAAATCAGAAAATAAATACAAAAATACAAAAGAAAAAGAAAATACAAAAATACAAAAGAAAATACAATACAAAAAATACAAAACAAAAGATTTGGGCTAAAATCTGATTAATTACTACCCCAAAACCAAAAATGCCCAAGCCCAAATAGATAATACCTGCCCAGGCCCAAAAGAATTTTACCCGGTTTGCCCAGGAGGTCTAAACGACCCCGTTTAATTACATCTGATCTGGACAGTTGAAACAATTGATCCAACGATCACATAACACAGACCACTAATTAAATAAAACGACGGCGTATGAAAGCTTCAATCTGAGCCGTTCATTTGATTGATCTAACGGACGAGGTCATATTTTTATTAAAGTCAAACACTGTCGTTTTAAGGTTCAATGAATCTGAGCCATTAATTTATTTCATCCAACGGTTCTTGATTGTTAAAGGTCTTTTAATATAGCAATACACAATAATCAAACTCTAAAATTCATTTCTTCTTCTCCTTCATCTCACTGAGCCGCTCTTGTATACTCTCTAGTCCCCGCCGGAACCCTACCGGCGGGAGACGCCGCCTTCACCAACCGCCACACCATTAACACTCCAGAACCACCATAATCTCCTGATCACACCCCTGTATTCCCTTTCCCTCAAATCCTACTGGATCACCTCGAATAATCAAAAGAGTGTCGCCGGAACCGTAATTCCGGCGAACACTACTTCACCCAAATCGCTTCAAAATCATACCAAAGATTCCCCTTTATGTCCTTAGCCCCATTCTGAAACTCCCAAGCCATAAAAGCCACTGAAAAAGTTCAAATCAAAACTCAAAAATTTGCCGGTGACTAAAAAAAAACCAAGAAAATAATATCCAAGGTTCCTTGAAGTCCTGGAAAGTTTTCAACTAAAAAAAAAGAGAAAAAGAAAGAAGAAAAAGAGAAGTAGAAAGTCTGAAAAGCTAAGTCTTTTTTTTCCCCTTTTCTTTTTCCGTTTCTCTGCATGTATATACTTTATATGTTTTTTTTAATTGTTTATTGACTGTCATTAGATTATTAGGATTTATCTTTTAGTTTTAGTTTTTAAGTTCTGATACTGTTAGATTTGATATCAAAATAAATTTTGATGAATAATTTGATTAGAAATTAGGGTTTAATAGAATTAATATGATTAGATTTTTGATTGGTTTTGGAATTTTTCGATTTTGTTAACTATTAGTTCTTAAATTTTGATTCTAAAAGTTGTTATAAATAATTTTATTTTGTTATTAGTTAGTTTTAAGAATTGAATTGATTAGTTTGAATATTTGATTTGATTAGGTTATAGCAGATTGTTTCTGATTACATTTCATTAGTAGTTAATTCTGAAAATTAATCAAATTTAAGGAGGTAAAAGGGTAAAAGACAGTAGGGCCAGTTGGTGAATTCAAGTCATATTCAGGGGTAATTTGGGAATAATAAAAGGGTTAAGGGTAATAACACTAAGGAGGTAGGGGTATTATGGGCATAAGAAAAGGGTAATTCAGTGAATGCTGAATAGAAGTGGGGGCAAAAGGGGAATTACATTAGGATAAGAAGATTCTAGATGGGTATCTGGTGCAATTTCTAATAAATAAAGGGTAATAATCGAATAACTAATAAATAATAACGATAAAATTGAAATAAAAGAGGGACTACTTTGTAATTAACAAAATTTGAATTTCCCTCCCTTTTAAACTCTATAAATAGGCATCCATAGGCTCATTTTAAAAATGTTTGGCAATCTGAAATCCACCTAAAACATTTTCTGCTATTCTCGATCTCTACTCAAAAATTCATCATTTCAAAACTCCAAAAAACATCAAAATAGTAGAAATAGTTCAAAATCCTACTGTTCCATTGATTCTCAAATCAATTTGAAGGCTATTTGGTTCTAATTGTCAAGTGTTGTAAAAATTGCATTGCGTTATTCAAGGGCTTGGTTTTCTATTGATCTGTCATTGCTGTCGTTAAAATCTGGTGTTGATTGAGGCTGATTGAGTTTGCTGTTTGTTACTATTGCTGATTCCTATTACTATTGACCTAGAATCTCATTGATCTCATTCATTTTCCAGGTACACAGTCGCATCTACTGCTGTAATTCAAGATATATGCAATAAAAAACAAATCCAATTGATCCTTGTAGATCTGTTAGCAATATATATATATATATATATATATATATGTGTGTGTGTGTGTGTGTGTGTGTGTGTGTGTGCGCGTGTAAGTAGATATAGATCTAGATTAGAGTAATATGCATTCATTAGGAGTAGTCAATTGTAATAATATTTTGGATTGTTCTATTATTACATTCGAACTTTCATTATTTTGTATTTGTAATAGGACTTTAATAGAGCTCAGAACTTATAATATTAGAAAAGTGATTGTTAGATCTAGGAATCAGTTTTATGAACTTAGAATTTATACATAGGATTAGTTTTCTAAAATAATCAGTAAATCTGAAGTATACNTAGCATTTGAATAATTTGAATGGTTTTAGTGATTATTTGTGCAAACTTGAATTGAGGCCGTGTTTAATTAACGATCAAGGATAGCCAGTCCATTTTCGGGTAGTATAGGGCCTCGGTGCACTCATGAATAGCCCGGATCACATCTTGTCTTGTGTCCAGTTGGGCATTGGCCTAGCTTATAACTGGCCTGCCTTGTGATTATTTGGATCACCAGTTAATATAGTTGTGTTCAAAGCCCAAGTTATCTGAAGATATAAATTTGTATGAACTCGTAAACTCTAAATTAAATAGTTCTTAAATAATTAACTAGGATTTTTCATTCATTTTAGAGACAAAAACCAATAGAAAATATAGTATATTTTAGGATAGACTTTAAATAAAAATGGAGATGAGCTTTGCCAAAAGAAAAAAGTAAAATTGTGGGGCCCTCAATAATTGCCTATAAAATACTTAGAATTGGAAGGACCGTTTAGCGAATTTTACGGTCTTTCCCAAAACTGATAAACACATAGATGCTTTAGGCGCGATTGATAATAATATTACTTTCCTAAATACGGGTGCACATTTATGTGACCCAAATCCAAATCTCAACGAAGTCGAAATATGTTAAAAGCCACGGGTGTACTGGTACGGCGTGGTTCGAAATACATTTTCACGACATTGCAATTCTTGTAAAATATAAACAATAAATACAATAAAAGCATATTATTAATAAAAAGCACATAAAAATAGAACATATATGGGAATCAGATAAAATCAAATACAACAGTTGAGCGACCGTGCTAGAACCACGGAATCCGAGAATGCTAACACCTTCTCCCGGGTTAACAGAATTCCTTATCCGAATTTCTGGTTCGCGAACTGTTAACAGAGTCATATTTTCCTCGGTTCGGGATTCAATCGGTGACTTGGGATACCATTAATCTCCCAAGTGGCGATTCTTATTTTAATAAATCTCGTTCCGACTGTCCTTTAAGTGGAAAAATTCCTTTATTACGCCCTTCGCGGGGTGTATTAAAACTTCGGTAAAAAGAAGGTGTGACAGCTCTGGCGACTCTGATGGGGACAAGAAACCCAGAACTTCGGTTCCGGGTTTAAGAATTCTAACTCGGAATAATTGTTGTATTTGTTTATATCCGATTTCCCTATATATTCATGATTAATGTGCTAAATGTTTACCTCTTTGATATTATTTGAACTGTGTATAAACTGTGCCGAAAACCCTTCTCTTCTCACTTCCGGGGATGTGCTTACTG
>MU671711.1:23529-48031 GCA_026770625.1 Nicotiana glauca | reverse complement strand
CCTAGTCCAAACACAAGGTCATGCTTGTCAAAAACCCCCAAATACTAGGGTTTCTGACTCGAATCAGATGCATAGATGAGAAAACAACAAATAGAATAGACTCAGGTCTCTTTATTAAACAAACAACAAGTTTGAAACGTAGGGAATACATTCAGGCAAAGCTTGTTACTCAAACAAGTTTAGAAGCGAAAAAGCAATACAGTTTTAGGAAAATAGTAGATGGAGCATGCTTAAGAAGAACTTGGTAAAAATCTGATAAAGCAAGCAAACATAAAGAACCCAGTAGGAGATACATACAATAAAAATCATATAGCAGAGATAATCATGCGAGCTTAGGCTAAAGGCACGGGACAGATGCAAAGCATAGAAGGATCATGCTTAACAGAAAGAAAAAGCAGAAGATCAAATACGTGTATAGCAGAGAAGAAACAGACGAGATAAACACAGATGAAACACACATAAAGAAAAGAGAAGAAAGAATCAGAAAGTTTTCCAGAAACCCTAGTTTGAAAATCAAATGATTTTAAAAGAAAAAAATTGGGGAAAACCTTTGAAATATCGAATATAGCACAGATATAGCATAGATCTAAGAGAAAACAAATAGAAAAACCTAGAATAGCTTTAGGTTTCTCTGAAACCCTAGAAATGAGAAGGATTGGAAAGGGTCTGGTCTCGAACAGATCTGAGCCATAGCTAGGCTCTTAAAGCTCGAACACGTCGGAACACGCGTGGAGGATCTTCTCGAACACCATCGAGGTCGAACCTCGAAATCTCGAACAACCAAGGCTTGGGGGGAAGGAAGGCGAGCACGGGCCGTCCATGGCCTGAGAAGCCATGTACTCCGGTGAGATTGATCGGAGAAGACGAGGGAGGCGATTAGGGTTTCGAGTGCTAGGGAGCGTTTGAGAGAAGGAGAGAGTTTGGGGGTGGCTATCTGAGAGAAATAAGAGTTAGGGTTAGGTCGTTTGGGATTAAAAAGGAAAGGGTCATTTATGGTCGTTGATCAAAAGGATCAACGGCCTAGATTTAAAAGAATCTCGGGCGGGTTTAGTTTAATGGTTCAGGGGTTGGGTTAAATTGGAATTGGGCTGGCCCAATTGGGAATCAGGATTGGGGTCGATTGGGGTTAAGATTGAAATAAAATTGAGGTTATAATTGAAATGAAATGTGGCAAAAATTGAAATAGCTAGTTTTTCCCTGTTATTTTATAAAAATAGTAAAATATTTTTTTTTAAAAAGCAAATTAAGGGTACTGAATCAGTTAATAATATATAAATATTAACTTAAAGATATTGGGATCAATTTGTAATTATAAAGTGCTATCAAATCTTAAAGAGGTCAATATTGCAATTTCATGCAATTTAACTTTAAAAATACCAAACGAATTTGTAAAAATATGCAAAAATCATGTTAACCATATTTTGATATAAATATAAGGATAAAATAAATTATTCACCAAAAAGACAAATTTTGGGAATAATTATCGGATTTTATGGTATAAAAAATAGGCAATAAGTTGGTTTAAAAAACCATTAAGATGCCAAAACCCTTTGGTGTACTTATATATGCTATTTTGAAAGTATTTTGGGTATAAAAATACATAAGGGAAAAATTGGGTATCAACAGTCCTCAGGCCATGGCATGGCGTTCTCGGGCTATGAAAATGGTGCCTCCGAATAATGACGCCTTTGGAAAATTTGGTGATATTTCAGCCCATGCAATGCAGGATTTGGTGATCTCTCAGCCGATGCAAGACTTAAATAAAATGGCGATATTTCAGCCGATGTAAAGTGTAAATATAAATGGCGATCTTTCAGCCGATGCGAGATTTAAATGAAGTGGCGATATTTCAGCCGATGTAAAGTGTAAATATAAATGGTGATATTTCAATCGATGCTAAGTGTAAAATATAAGTGGCAATCTTTTAGTCGATGTAAAGATTTAAATAAAATGGCGATATTTCAGCCGATGCAAGATAAAGTGACGATATTTCAGCCTATGCAATTATGGAGGTAGAGCTTAACCTCGGAAGGTAGAAGAGTAGCCTTATGCAATTTTGGAGACAGAGCTTAGTCCCGGAAGGCAGAATAGTAGCCTTATGCAATGCAAGAAATGCAGATGGAGGTAGAGCTTAACCTCGGAAGGCAGAATAGTAGCCTTATGCAATGTAGGAGTGCGAAATGGAGATAGAGCTTAGTCTAGGAAGGTAGAATAGTAGCCTTATGCAATTATGGAGATATAGCTTAGTCTCGGAAGGCAAAATAGTAGCCTTATGCAATGCAAGAAAATGCAGATGGACGTAGAGCTTAACCTCGGAAGGCAGAATAGTAGCCTTATGAAATGCAAAAAATGCAGATAGAGACATAGCTTAGTCTCGGAAGGCAGAATAGTAGCCTTATGCAATTATGGAGAAAGAGCTTAGTCTCGGAAGGCAGAATAGTAGCCTTATGCAATTATGGAGACAGAGCTTATTCTGGGAAGGCAGAATAGTAGCCTTATGCAATTATGGAGACAAAGCTTGGTCTCGGAAGGCAGAATAGTAGCCTTATGCAATGCAGAAAATGAAGGTGAATAATAATGAAATCTCTTAGCTGTTAGATGATAGGTGATAGCTAATTGTTGTATTGTGGTTGCTGGGGATATAATGTACGGATAGCAATTGTGAGTAGGCGTGATGGTTTCGAAGTTGCATTCCTGAAAAGTATGAGTGTATAAATGTACTTGATGATTTTATGTCTTGGGTGCCTACATCCAAAGGAAAATCGTGAGTTTTGTAAAGGGGGGAAGGTTAGTTCATCTTCCCGTAAACCTCGCTTGTCCTGCTCGACTCTTATTTTTATTGGGGTAGCATTGCTAAACAAAGCAATTTTGATAGTATTCATGCATGATTTAGTAAAAGTGTAATGCAAATACATAAAAAATAGTTTTCTTTTAGATGAACCGATGACTGCGATGCAGTTCCAGACATTGCAACCTCTCTCGCTCCGGAATTTTGAGGGTCCTCCTCAAAATTCTGCCCCTGTTTGCTAGGCTGGTGCTTCTGACGGCTGCATGTTGGTGAATGGCTGAAGATCAACTTCGGAATTTTGAGGGTCCTCCTCAAAATTCTAACCCATTCCAATAGCGGGGGAAATGAAAATTTTATTGAATTATGACCGAACCTATAAGGCTGCATACGTATCCCCTCTTAAACGGGAATCAGGTCAGACGCAGTTCATATTACATCATAAAGAAATCATAAATGGCAACACATAGTATCGCTTGACTGCATCTGAATTGATCAGCTTCGGCCAAACTTCTCTTTCCATTTCTACAAGTATGAGGGCTCCTCCTGTTAGAACCCGGTGAACCATGTACGGACCCTGCCAGTTGGGAGAGAATTTCCCCTTGGCTTCGTCTTGATGTGGGAAAATTTTCTTTAACACCAGCTACCCTGGTGTGAATTGTCTTGGCTTGACTCTTTTGTTGAAGGCTCTGGACATTCTGTTCTAATAAAGTTGACCATGACAAACTGCATTCATTCTTTTTCCGTCTATAAGGGCTAAATGCTCGCAGCAACTCTTTACCCATTCTGTGTCTTCAAGTTTCGCTTCCTGTATAATCCTTAAAGGGAATCTCTACCGCGACGAGAATGACTGCCTCTGTACCATAAACCAACATGTAGGGAGTTGCCCCGGTTGATGTGTGAACTGTGGTGCGGTACCCCAATAAAGCAAATAATAGCTTCTCGTGCCACTGCTTATGTTTTTCTATCATCTTTCTTAGTATCTTCTTAATATTCTTATTGGCCGCTTCTACAGCTCCATTCATCTGAGGTCCGCAGGCTGTAGAATTCTTGTGTTTGATCTTGAATGTTTCACACATTGCTTTCATCAGGTCATTGTTGAGATTGGAGCCATTATCAGTGATGATTGACTCTGGGATGCCGAACCGGCAAACGATACGGTCGCGGACAAAGTCTGTCATGACTTTCTTGGTCACTGCCTTATATGATGCTGCTTCAACCCATTTTGTGAAATAATCAATTGCCACTAGAATGAACCTGTGTCCGTTTGATGCAGCAAGCTCGATAGGTCCGATAATATCCATTCCCCAAGCGGCGAACTGCCACGGTGAACTTGTTGCATTAAGCTTATTAGGAGGCACCTTTATCATATCTGCATGTATTTGACAATGATGGCACTTTCGGACGTGCCGGATGCAGTCCGTCTCCATAGCCATCCAAAAATAACCAGCTCGGAGTATTTTCTTGGCTAAGACAAAACCGTTCATATGTGGGTCGCAGGTCTCTGCATGAATTTCTTCCAATAGCCTAGATGCTTCCTTTGCATCGACACACCTTAATAATCCCAAATCGGGAGTCCTCCTGCACACGATTCCTCCACTGTGAAAGAAATTGTTGGATAACCTTCGAAGTGTGCGCTTCTGAGTGGCGTTTGCAAGTTCTAGATATTCCCCTGTGGCTAAATATTCCTTGATATCATGAAACCAAGTTTTTCCATCTGCTTCTTCTTCGACATGAGCACAATAAGCTGGCTGATTATGGAACTTTACAGGAATAGGGTCAATGAAATTTGTGTTTGGGTACTGTATCATGGATGATAGGGTAGCCAATGCATCGGCGAACTCATTCTAGACTCTAAGGACATTTTGAAGCTCTGCCTTTGTAAATCTCTTCCTCAACTCCTGTACATGATACAGATAAGGGAGTATCTTGGAATTCTTGGTTGCCCATTCTTCTCGGACCTGATGTATAAGCAGGTTTGAATCCCCAATTACTAGCAACTCCTGAACGTTCATGTCAATAGACAACTTGAGCCCTAAGATGCAGGCTTCGTATTCAGCCATGTTGTTGGTGCATGGGAATCTGAGCTTCACAGACACCGGATAATGCTAACCGGTTTCTGATACTAGGACTGCTCCTATGCCAACTCCTTGAAGCTTGCTGCTCCATCGAAAAAACATTCTCCTACCGTCATAGGATTCTGCGATATCTTGTCCTATGAAGGATACCTCCTCATCAGGAAAATATTTTTTCAGAGGCTCGTATTCTCCATCCACTGGGTTTTCGGTGAGGTGGTCTGCTAGTGCCTGTCCTTTGATTGCTTTCTGAGTCAAGTAGATGATGTCGAATTCACTCAGCAGGATTTTCCACTTGGCCAGCTTGCCAGTGGGCATAGATTTCTAAAATATGTACTTCAGCGGATCCATTCTTGATATGAGACAAGTAGTATAGGCATAGAAATAATGTCTCAACTTCTGAGCTACCCAAGTCAAAGCACAACAGGTGCGCTCTAATAGGGAATACCAGGCCTCGTATGGGGTGAACTTCTTGCTGAGATAATATATGGCCTGTTCTTTCCTCCCCGTTTTGTCATGTTTCCCTAGAACACAACTGAATTCTCCATCCATCCAATACTGCAAGGTAGAGTAATAGAGGTCTACCCGGCTCGGGCGGAACCAAAACTGGCGGTGTTGACAGGTATTCCTTGATTCTGTCGAAAGCTTTCTGACAGTCATCAGTCCATTTGGTAGCAGCGTCTTTCTTCAACATCTTAAAGATTGGCTCATAAATTACAGTGGACTGAGCTATGAACCGGCTGATGTAGTTGAGTCTTCCTAGGAAACTCATCACGTCCTTCTTGTTCTTTGGCGGTGGCAATTCTTGAATGGCCTTAACCTTGGATGGATCCAGTTCTATTCCTCGATGACTCACAATGAACCCAAGTAGTTTTCCGGCGGGAACCCCAAATGCATTCTTGGCGGGGTTCAGCTTCAGATTGTACCTTCTCAGTCTGTTGAAGAACTTCCTCAGATCTTCTATGTGGTTAGTGGCTTTCTTGGATTTGATGATGACGTCGTCTACATATACCTCGATCTCTTTGTGTATCATGTCATGGAAGATAGTAGTCATGGCCCTCATGTAGGTGGACCCAGCATTCTTTAACCCAAACGGCATCATCTTATAACAATACATCCCCCATGGCGTAATAAAAGTAGTTTTCTCCGCGTCTTCTTCATCCATCCATATCTGATGATACCCAGCAAAACAATCAACGAATGACTGCAATTCATGCTTGGTGCAGTTGTAAATTAGAATGTGTATGTTTGGCAAGGGGAAGTCATCTTTCGGACTGGCCCGATTGAGATCCCGGTAGCCAACACAAACTCTAACATTCCCGTCCTTCTTCGGTACTGGCAACAATGTTGGCTAACCATGTTGGATATTCCACCACCCTGAGAACCTTAGCTTTGACTTGCTTAGTGACTTCTTCCTTGATTTTCAAACTCATATCTGGCTTGAACTTTCTAAGCTTCTATTTTACTGGCGGACATGTTGGATCAGTTGGCAATTTGTGAGCTACAATAGATGTACTGAGACCAATCATACCATCATATGACTAGGCGAATATGTCCTCATATTCCCTTAGGAATTTCGTGTACTCTTCCTTTTCTGATGGTGACAGATGAACACTAATGCGCGTTTCTTTGACATTTTTTGTATCTCCCAAATTAACAAACTCAGTCTCGTCCAAGTTGGACTTAGGTCTATTTTCGAAATCCTCAACCTCTTTAACAACCTCTTCTGGTATATCATCTTCTTCTGAGTCTATATCCGCTTGTTGCGTTGTCTTGTTGCAAGTCACAATCGTCGGTTCATCAAGATAAGTAATAGTAATGATATGTAAATAAAGTAAACGGTGAAAAGTAATGAGAGCAAGATTTATAAGAAACTGAAATGCTTTGATAAATTTCATAATTGTTTTGAACATTGGAGCTCTTATTTAGAAATTAAAATGCGGAAAGAAAGTCAACTAGCAAAAATAAAGATAATGCATGGTGCTTTGTTCAGCCTTGCTACCCCGAAGCTTTTTGGGCCATGGTGGTTCTGATGGACCAATTGTCGAGGTGTGCTCCTCGGCTCACGGCTTGTATGGAAGGGCCTTCCTCCCCTTCCTCCTCGAAAATGATGCAACAGTCCATGTTATCATCTTCCAAAAACAAACTCCTCATTGCCGCTAGTGCTTTCTCTTCTTCCGACCCATATATGACATCGGCTGGCTGGAAAGTCTGCTCCAGGCGAGGTATCGGATGCTCCAGCGGATAGTAGGGAGTGCGCCATGGTGGCGACCAGTGGTTGAACTCCTCCCAAGTGTATTCATATCCCAAACCAAAAGTGGTACCATGTTTCTTCAGTTTGATAGGTTTAGTGATTCCCTGGAGGTTCTTACTGAGCCCCTTGCCAGGTTCATATCCGCTCCAATTCAATATACTTTCAATCTTGTTATCCCACTATTTATCCTTGTCCACGGCGTTGACTTGATCAATGTGATGGTAGGTTTCTCCGCCTATCTTCCTTCTTCCTCCGATTGTCGGGATGGTCTAGTGTCTGTATATGGGATTGCTACCGTCACCGTGAATAATCACCTCTTGGTGATTCTATTCAAACTTCACTGCCTAGTGTGGGGTTGATGCTACAGCTCCAGCGGCATAGATCCAAGGTCATCCCAATAGTAAGTTGTAAGATGCTGGGACGTCTATTACTTGAAAGTCAACGTCGAACCAAGTCGGTCCCATTTGTAGACACAAACTGATTTCCCTAATAGTGGACCTTTGGGAACCATCGAAAGCTTTCACATTGATTGATCCATCCTTGATCTCATGCAGGCTCTTCCCCAATGTTCTAAGAGTCACCAATGGACAAATATTGAGGCTGGACCCTCCGTCAATTAGAATTCTAGTGATGAAATGATCCTCGCACTGCACAGTGATGTACAATGCTTTGTTGTGGCTCAGCCCTTCCGGTGGCAGCTCATCTTCGTGGAAGGTGATTTTGTGACTCTCCAATACTTGCCCTACCATGTTCGCCATTTCTCCTCCAGTTATGTTGCTGGGTACATATGCTTCACTCAGTTACTTCAAAAAGGCATTCTTATGTGCGTCGGAGCTTTGCAGAAGAGCTAGGATGGAGATCTGTGTCGGTGTTTTATTCAGTTGATCACGACTGAGTACTCTTTTGCTTGTACCTTCCTCCAGAGATCATCGGGCCCAATTTAAATAGGCCGTCCAGAGGCCTGCTTACTTGATTTAGCTAAATGCTCCGGAGCATAAACTCTGCCGGTTCTTGTCATACCCTGCGCTGCAACTGCTTCTCCGGTGTTGGCTTTTCCTTTTCTCCTTTCCTCGATTGTGTAATCCCAGGGGATGGTCTTCGTATGGAATGGTTCTATGGCTAACATTGCCACTGGGATGGGTACCCTTGCTTTGGGAGGTAACACAACAACTTCAAATGGCGCAGGTGCCTTTGGGGACACAAACTCAACCTCAATTGGTCCTGTCGTCTTTGCAAAAGATGGTGTTTTAAGATCGAGTGGTATGGACATGTTCACTTCAGCGTCTTCGGAAGGCTGGACCTGGACTACAATCGAATTAAGTGTGACCGTTGGTTTCTTTGGCTCGTCACCTTCAACGATTAATCCGATCGACCCTTTGGGGTCCCAATCATCTTCTATCTCGATCATGTGAATGCCTCTGCCTTTGTGGTCAGGCAGAGAGTTGTCGCGGACATTTGGAGCAGGCTCCTTTGCCATAATGATCTTGTTGTCAATCAAAGCCTGAATCTTGTCCTTCAGGGAGCGGCACTCATCAATGGTATGCCCCTTCATGCCGGAATGGTATGCACAGGTTTTGTTTTCGTTGATCCAAAGGTTTTTCTGGAGTTATAGCAGGGATAGGGGTGACGTAACCAGCAGCTTTACGCCTTTCATATAGCTGGTCGATTGGTTCGGCAATGGCGGTGTAATGTTTGGGAGGTCTACGGTCAAAGTTTGGTCGGGGTCTAGGGAAATTTTGGTGTGGTGATTGATAGTGAGCTTGTTGGGTATTGTAGTCTTGGTAGACGTGTGCGGGTTGGGAGTATTTGGGTAAAGTAGGCTGATATGCAGGAGGTGGCGATGTTTTGTAAGTATGTGGTGGAGCTTGGTAAGAAGGTAAAGGTGCTAGGTAATTTGAGGTAGGTTGATATGTAGGAGGGGGTATTGGGTAGGTTTGGTATTTTATTGGAGATTTTGTTCTCTGTGCAACCATCACGGCATACACATCCCTTTTCTTGGATGTGCCACCAGATTGTAGAGCCCTGTTGGTAGCCTGTAATGCTTCAAAGTTAGTGACCATACCACTTTTGATACCTTCCTCGATCCTCTCCCCTAGTTTGATGATGTCGGAAATTTCTGGCCTTCAATCAACATCAACCTCTCATAGTACTGTGGGTCCTGAGCTCGGACGAAAAACCTGTTCATCTATTCTTCTTCTAAAGCCGGCCTGACCTTAGTGGCTTCTGATCTCCAACGAGTAGCATACTCACGGAATGTCTCATTGGGTTTCTTCTTTAAGTTCTGGATGTAGAACACATCTGGTGCATTCTCTGTGTTGAATCTGAATCTGTCCATGAAATCGGATGCCATATTTACCCAGTTCGACCACTTCTTCAGGTCTTGGCTAATGTACCAAGATAGAGCATCCCCTTTCAGACTTCTCATAAAGAGTTTCATGCGAATCTTTTCATCCTTTCCTACTCAAACCACTTTGTCGCATTATGTCCTTAAATGAACTATGGGATCCCCAGTGCCATCGAACATCTTGAACTTGTGAGGTTTGTACCCCTCGGGCAGTTCGACATTTGGCTGAATACAAAGGTCCTCGTAATTCAGTCCCTCAATACTTTTGCTTCCTTTAACACCCTGAACTCTGCTAGTCAGCTTCTTGAGTTCCACATCTAGATTCATGATAAGAGAGTCTTTGTCATCAGACTCGGGTGTGCCCGAGTCGGGCTGAATGGGGTGTGGTATGGTTTCCACATAGATGGGGGTGTTGTGGTGATGATCATTTGTGAAGTTTAGTAGTTCAGGGATGAGCAATGGGGTGTTTCTTGAAGTGTGGCGTGTGTTGCAGTGGTGGTGGTGAGCGGATTGGTTTTATGGTTTCGGGATGTTTTGTGGTGGTGTGGGATTTTGAGTGTTGGGGAAGTTGATATCTAGGGTAGTGAGGGAAAATGATAAGCTTGCCAAATTCCGAAATTGGTCCAGTACTTCCTGAAATTTCAATAAATTCTGTTTGAGCTGGGAGGAACTTTCCTTAGAAACCTGAATACCCTGGGGAACCTCTACCCTTTCGACTGAGTTCTCCTTCCTGATGTTGCTCAAATCTTCCATTTTTCCCTTGTTCTTGTTTCTGATAGGACTCGGAGGAGGAGGAGGTAGAGGGACCTTGGATCTTGTGGAGTAAGATGACAATGACAGAATGCACGAACTAACCTTTGGGGAAGGGGAATAAAACAAAAAGGTAACAAGATAGTGTTGATTATGAGGAGAAAAAAACAATGCAGTATTTAAACACATAGTGCAAGAATATAAAACGTGTCCTAATTTGGGAGCCTCGTTGTGCCCGAGGTAGGTCTAGCGACAAGTTAATTTGGAGAACTTATAATGCTAAATGCCTCATTTTATTAATAACAATAAGACGAATCCCAAAACGACACTAAAATCGCGGAAAATAAAATGTTACTAATGGCCATTGGCCTTATTAAATTAAAGGAAAGACTCCTAAGTACTTGGTCCCAGAGGGACCTTCCCCAGACTCGGCATCTTTAGCTCCATCGAACAGCTTAACTAGCTCACGCAGTCCCAGCAGCAAGTAGGCTCTAGCCAAGTCTCCTCCTTCGTTTCCTTCAGCGTTCTGGCAATTTTCGATCCTTTGGATGAACTTCCTTTCCAGCTCCACTAAACCACGCTCCAAATACCCCAGTCGCTTGCTGGCGCTGACAGCCATATCTTTGCATTCTTTAATTAGCTTTTGATGGGCTTCTTGAATTTCCCGGTGCTCGCTTTCACATTCCCGAATCCTCTTGTGCAATTGACTGTATTTAACCTGTATTTCAGCCTTTTCATCGATGACCATGTGGCCTCGAACAAACCCGAGTTGTCCTAACCCACCATGATCGTCTTCCAACCAACTTTGATAGTATGGAGTATAACCAGCATGGTACCTGTCTGGTTTTATGGAATCCTTTCCCAAGATGATTTTGCAATGTCACATGTGTTGAGCTTGACACTTGTATGGGCTATCATCGCCTTGAAAGTCGGCCCTGAAGTGACTCATTTTATCGACCCTTGGTATAACCTGCCTTCTTCCTGCCTGTTTCATGGCTCAGAGAGGGACATAGGGATAAGTTCCTCTCAGACCAATGAGTATAAGAAATGGCTCATCCCGAGATCGGACAATGAACTCTTCAGTAGCGAACCACTCGAACATCCACTGCACTTGGTCTTCTTTCAGATTTTCAAACAACTCTACCCACCCTTTAGCATCTTTCGGCTGAGCAAACATGTTATGCATATAATTCATTCGCTTTGGTTGATGGAAGGCGATATGATCATCCCAGTCTCTACATAGAATCTCTTGTCGATATTCACCCTTTTAGAGATGCTCCATGAGCCAGAGTTAGAGCAGTAAGTTACAACCCTCAAAGTGTTTGGCCCCTCGTTGATATTTTTCTAGGGCTAGGTATATCTCTGCAACGATCATAGGTATTATGCTAAAAGGCTGCCCACCAATTCCTTCCATCAAAGTCTTGGTGACCATGGCCAGTCTGGTATGGATTCTAGACTTCTTCATAGGAAACACTATCATCCCCAAAAAGCAGAACATAAAGACGAAGACTCTTCTGTGGATATGCCCCAATGATGTGAGGGCAAATTCATCTGGGTAAGTGCGGTAGGACTTGCTATGGACGTACATTTCGTACAGATAGTCGAAAGGAATGTAGGAATCCTTCAAATAGGTCAAGTCTGTGTTCTTCTTTAGTCCCATCATTTTGAGAAAACCCCTACCCTTGCGATTTTCTGGCATAAGCAAACCCGGAGTCTCCCATGGAATACCAGCTAATCCTCCTATTTTCTCGAGAAAAGGTGTCATCTCAAGGTCCCCGAAGCAGGACACAGATCTGTCGATATCCCGTAATAAAGTTGCAGCCTCTATGATTTTGTTGTCGGGTCGAATTTCCAAAAGAGAAGGCAAATTTCCCAAATAGTTACAGACGAGGGTCTGATCACTGGAGTGAAGGTCTTCCCACCAGCTTAGCAACCTTGGGTGGATGTTGGTTACCATGCCGAATCTGGGGACTTCGTGCCTCATTTTCTGCAAAACAAAGTGTTAGACCCTTACCCTGCCGGACTTAACTATTTAAACCAATAATTAGCATTAAAGTATTAAGTTCTCCAAATAAATGCACAGAACATGGTGGTGTCCGTTTGGGTTCCAAGGAAACCCAGTGGACTTTGGACAAGGCTATCTTAAAGAGTTATTATGCGGACAACATAACTGACTTGGCTAGGTTTGATAGTGATGCATGCACAGTTTAAACAGAGTGAGGTTTATATGAGGTGTTAGACTGATACCCTTGAGCAGACAACTCAAGAGGGAAAGGCACGAAACCATCGACTACACCGCTGATCGACTGGTTTTACTGCAAATACGCCTTTGCCAAATTTAGGGGGTGTAACAACCACTCATTATAAGCGTTGCTATGGCATTTTGTTTGGAACGAGTGGAATATGATGTGGAAGATGCAATTTACAAGAATGAAACAAGTTGTCATGTATTTGCACATTCATAAAGTAATGATTACAATAATTGCTCAAAATTAAAACAGTATTGAAGGAAAGCGGTAAAAGCATTAAAGAAAAGAAAACAAAGAGCCAAGTCAGTTTCGAAGTAGAAGAGAGATAAAGATGTTAAATAAAGGCAACAAAGAAGCAATAAAGTCACAAATAACATGAAATGGTAAAAGCCTAAAGAAATCCCCAGCAGAGTCTCCATGCAGTCGATGCCCCCCTTTTCTTTAAAGGCGAAATCGAGTTTACACATTTGGGAGGACAACTCTTTTCCCTTTTGGGAATTGGGTTTTGGAGTTTGAAGAGTCGCCACCTAATGATTAAGTGCATTAGGACACATATCTCGAGGGGAAGGTGTTAGGCACCCCTCAAGATCCACTAGTGTGGTTCCCGGCCATATTATAATTGTGACTTTAAACAACAAGTAAGCAAATAAAGGTCTCAGATAGAAGGGGTTTTCACATAATGTTGCAAGTGGATTGAGAGTTTGAAGAAATAAAGAAAGCAGAAATTTAAGAAAAATAATTTGAACAAATATAAACAAGTAAAGGGGAAGGGGGTCCTAGGTTTATTTAAAATATGTATCACATCAATGCAATACCCGGTAATCATTCCTCAAATAGGGGCTACACGTGGTATTAGCGCACCGGTCATCATATCCATATCTACTATTTCCCACCCCGTTAAGGTTTTAAACGTGGAATGGTTTCGTTACTTATTGCATGCTAGTACCCGCCCTGATCCTATCAGTCCCGGAGGTATTTGGGACTACTAGTCCTAAAGGGAAGGGAGTTGGGGCTTTTCAGAAGTTTAAGAAAGGATAAAAGTCTAGGCGACAAACAAAACATATAATCAAATAAGGGAAGAAGCAAACAGCAGTTAGGGCTTAAACAGGACTCATCACTTAAAGGCAAATACATATCATGACTTCAAATACTAGTTAGGTCTTTAATTAAACTTAACATAGGAAGGGTGGTTGATATATCACATATTTTCAGATAAGAAGTCCGGATTAGACATGCCTGTTAGTTGTAATTATTAAAACTAGTATAGTTGATTAATTACCTACAGGTTTGCCTAGATAAGGCCTGTAATCATGATATCTAACAGTGCAGAAGGCATACTGATTTTAAAGAAGGATCACTGATTTTAGAAACATACAAAAATTCTGCAGATTTTAAAACAACTTTACCACTGATTTTAGACTTTTAAGCGAGATAGACGATTCAGATTTAGTTAGTTATTCTTATAGGCATGCTTTCTAAGTGTGATGGATTTAAAACGTTTATAAAAGGGTGCAGGAGTCCTATAGACATGGTATCTAGAGTGCATTTTGTTATTTGAGCCTATGAACTGTTTGCCTAGTGATAGATGATATGCAAAAGTGCAGAAAAAAACCTATAGTCATGGTCTCGATATGCAGATGAATATACTCATAGGCATGATTTCTATATGCAGATGTGGATAAACTTATAGACATAATTTTTATATGCATATGTGAATAAATTTATAGACATGATTTCTATATGCATATAGGAATAAACTTATAGACATGATTTCTAAATGCGTAATGAATAAATTTATAAGCATGATTTCTAAATGCAGATGTGAATAAACTCATAGACATGATTTCTAAATGCGTAATGAAATGACTTATAGGCAGGATTTCTAGATGTACAATGAAATGACCTATTGGCAGGATATCTATATGCAGATACATAAACGAAGATGATGTGATTGCAGAAATAAAACCTAAAGCATGATATCTACCCCACATGCATAACATGAGAGACCATTTCCATTTTTTTTTTACTATACACCCCATAGTTATTACAAATTATTACAACTTGAATGAATCCAGAAAAAAGTAAATTACATCAGAAATTAAAATTCCAACCAAGGAGAGCCTAATTCAGACTCCTAGTCTGGTATATGAAATAAACTAACTTCCAAAGATCAGATTTCCAAAGCCTTTCTCTTATTTGGGATGTGTCAAAGTTACAAGGAGCTTCATGAACTCCAGGCAATGCGTACACCCCAAATATCATTACGAAATTATAGTGAAATATTGAAGGGTCAGCCCTCAAATGTCCAAGTTCAGAAGGAACTCAAGGTCCCAATGCAAGGCTCATAAGAGAGGGGCGGAACTTAGAGTCTAGGAGTAAGTGTAAGTGCAATAGAGGAGGGGTTAGGGAAGGCCATGGTAGGCTGGTGGTCATGCCCGGCAATTGGGATATTGGCACACCCCTGACCAGCCTGTCAGTTTTAAATTGGGGAGTTAGGACCTATTGAAGGTCAGGTTCAGGCCTGAACAGCAATTTGGATGCTGCTAGGCCATGAACTTTAACTCAGCACACATAGGGAAATGGGGTATGGGGATTCATAATAGAAGCAGGGTACAAGGAAAGAGCAAGCAAAGGGGAATACCTAGCAATGAGACATACTGGCACACCCTCCAGCCTACTTAGAGGTCAAGGGGTCAAAACTCAGTTCATGGACAACAATTCTTATTACCATGCCCTAAGTCCCCACTCACAAACACATAGGGGTAATGGGATAGGGATCAACTGTTCACAAGAAAGAGAAGCAAGTAGTAGCATATAGGCATATTAAGTTAAAACTTTATAGAAAAAAAATAGACATGGATACAAGGACTGTAAATAAACACATTGGGGTGATGCTGAAAATTAAGTTAGGACATACCAGTTTCAAAGAGACAAGTAAAGAGAAAGTAGTAGTCTTGTAAAAGCCAAAGTGCAGACAGGAAGACAGAATACTCTTAAGTGAGAGTTCAGAAGAGATTGTGAAATTGTGTAGTTTGAAGTGTATTCAGTCGTGTGTCTTGTGAAAAAGAGGTCGTGTATTTATAGTGTGAAAGTCATGAGAAAATAAGGTAAGAAAATAATTGAAGCCTGATTGTCAATCAATTACATAAGACTCCCTTTAAATAAGGGATTCAGATTCAAACGGTATAAACCAATTAAGGAAAGAAATTAATCAAACCCTTTGTGCAAAGCATGCAATTAAAGGCAAATACAAAAAGGTTATTTAAGGATAGGGTTTTGACAATACTCGAATTGCGCAAATAAGGCAAGGGAATCAATTGACAGCCAGTAAATCACAAAGGTCTGAAATTTGGTATGAATGAACCAAGTCACAAAAACGAAAAAGGGTTTTACCTAAGTTAAGTCACCTAGGGAATTAGTAAAAGATAAAAAGAAATCAATCAAGCTATATTCAGAAGGAAATTTACACTAATTGCACATTTGAAGACCAATTAGAGGAAAATTCATCATATATAAGGAGCATGTGAGCATAAAAAAAGATTGTCATGTAAATCAGTTAGAAAGTCTAGAAGAGTTTAGCAAAAGGTCAGAGTCATATGAGGACAAAGAAGTCCAAACTCAATTCAAAGACTCGAAGAAAGAATTAGGGGTTTCGAAGTGAAACCCTAATTCAAGCAAACCATAAAGCAAGGCAGGCAATTAAATCAAAAATCATGTTCAGAAGTTTCAAAAAGGGACATGCTTCTTTAACAACAGAACTTATGAAGCAAAGTAACATGCAATCACAGTAGAAGGATTCAAAGAACATAATGGCAAATACTGATAAGAACAGTAGAAAAAGCATGCTTAGAAGAGACTTAAACAAGGCTCAGTAGAAGGAAAACAAATAAACATAAGAACTTTGCAAGGGAAATACAGTAGAAGAACACAAGAATCACCGAAAAAGTATAGCAGTAAAGCATATAGGAAAACACAGTAAGATAAACATATAAGAACATGATAAAAAAATACAGTAGAGAAGTCTACAAGACAATAGTATATGAAAACATAGTAAGAGAAGCATACAAAAAATGATACGAGAATACAGCAGAGGCAAACACACGAATAACAAAGAAGAAAAATCATAAAACACTTAAACACTTTCCAGAAAACCCTAAATCGAAAAGAAAGGTTTTTTGAAAGTAATTATCAAAAGAAAAATTAGGGAAATCATTTGAAAACTCAAGTAGAGCATAGATACACAACAGATTTAAAAAGAATCGAAGAAAACCTCAAAAGGTTAGGGTTTCAGAGGAACCTTAGAAAGAGAAAGGCTTGGAAAAGTCACCGATCGGAGTCGAAGAAGGTCGGAATCAGACTCAGAATGCTAAGATATGCCAGAGCAAGGCCGGAGATGGCCGGAAACCTCGAGTCGACAAAGGTCTGAGTGAAGACCTTCGAGATTTGGCCTCGAATCTTCAAGTATCAGTCACATAGGAGTAATAGGAGGTGAGTATAGGTCATCCATGGCCTGAGAGGACATGGATTCCGGTGAATTGGAGGTTGAAAAGGGTAGAAGGCGATTAGGGTTTCAGGAACATTCAAGAAAGTTTGAGAGATGAGAGGATTCAGAGGCGGCGGTTGGTGAGAAATGGCTAGGGTTAGGGTGAGGTTGGTGAATTAAAAAGGAAAGAACGAAATGTGTCCATTGATCATTTAGATCAACGGCCAAGATTGAATGGGGAACCAGGCGGGTTGGATAAGTGGGTCAGGGGTCGGGTTAAATTGAAATTGGGATGGGTAATTTGGTACTTGAAATTGGGTTAATTGGAGGGTTAATTTTGAAAGGAAATGGGGCTGTATTTGAAATAAAATTAGGCTAAATGTTAAATAGCCAATTTTTTCCTTTTATTTTATAAAAAATAGTAAAATAATTTAAAAGGCAAATTGAAAGTACTAAAACGATAAATAGTATATAAACATTAATTTAAAAATACTGGATTCAATTTTATAATTAAAAATTGCTATTAATCTTAAAGTAGGCTATAATTGCAATTATATACAATTTAGTCTTTTAAATACCAAATAAATTTGTAAAAATATACAAAAATCACTTTAACTATATTTTGGTATAACTATGAGAATAAAATAAGTTATTCATCAAAAATAATAATTTTGGGAATAACTATTGATTTTTATACTGCTAAAAATGGACAATAAATTGATTTTAAAATCCTTAAAATTTAGGAAAAATTCCAAAACGCTTAGATATGCTTATATATGCTATTTTGAGAGTATTTTACATATGAAAGTTACATAGGGAAAAATTGGGCATCAACAAGAGTAAGTGGGTGAGTCGTGAATAATGCGTGGTACTTGTGAGTCAAATCTTGAGGTGGAGATGTTACGCTTTTGTGCTTAGTCTATATTACATATTCTTGGTGTGATGAGTTAGGAGAATTGTTTAAAAGGGTCGTGTCTATAAAAAAAAGTGTAGTTTAATTGCTTGAGGACGAACAATCGTTTAAGTGTGGGGTATTGATGATAGACTATAATTACGTATTTTAGTCGATTATTACACTCTAATTTACTGCACTTTAATTGAGTTTGAGCTGTAATAGTTAGTGTTTTGCACTAATTGTGTGTTTTATACCTTGCAAGAGTGATTCCGAGCTATATAGATGTTATGGAATGAATCCAAGTGATTTGAAGCTTTGAAGTCTGAGTAAAAGCCCAAGGAATTAAGTTGGGATCGTATTCGAGGATCAACGAATGATAGAGCAACAAAACAAAGAATTTAGTAGGCATATTGTGCACTGTCTAATAAAATACACATAACGTTTTTCTCAGAATTCCATTTTATCTTCACAATATATGTTTGGAAAGATAATTCAAAGGGTTACAACTTTCATGTTTTACGTTTTTTCAAATTCTAAACGGAACAGGGTGAAAAACGTGGTCGAAATCGCGACCGCGGACCTGAGGCGGGCTGAGGTAGTATACCTGCCATATACTGCGATTCTACCGCGGTCCCACCGCGGCCTGAAAACTTGTCCTTTTTTGCGTAAGAGAATGTATAATTATTTGGGCCCGACCCTACTTGGTATATATACATGGAAAAACTATATTTTAAGAGGTTGGACACACTTTTGACATAATTTAGACCTAAGGAGGCAGGGGAGACCAATTTTTTTACACAGATTCGAGCTAAGGAGGCAGAGACACAATAGGAGCAAGGCGGAGAATTCTTCTACGAGTTTTTCCTTCCTCTTCCTATTTTTCATTGTTGGTTATGACTTTTAGTATTGTAGTTTTACATATTATTATGAATAGCTAATTTGTTATCCAGAGTTTTGATAGAACCTTTTGTAGGATTAATTCTTGTTATATTTTTTATATAATTGAGCCATAGCTTTTCTCTATTTGTTCAACTACGTTTATATTGTGGTTGGTTGAAGAGCTCTCAATTAGCTGTGCCTATTTAGTATGCATTACTCGGGAGAGAGTGCATATTTAGGTAGTTGTTGAACAACATCACTCTCGACGTATGTGAGGAATCAATAACCAAGGGTTTAAAGGTGGGATTAGGGATAGTGAAACCTTAGGTGCCATCTAATTGAGCTGTAACAAAAGTCAGCTAGCGTAACTCGGGAGAGTACGTCTAGTAAATTGTGGTAATTACTCGGGAGAGGGTTACGACAATCAGAGCGCTCATGATCGGTAGAAAATACTTAGGCGAATTTATAGAAAACGTAGCGGAAAGGATTCGGACAATTGGGAAAATCATAACTCTGGACCTCCTTAATCTTAACTCCAAACCTTATCCTTGTTAATTTATAGTTTTACGGCTTTCTAGTATTTTTTTAGTTAATTAGATAAAAATAAATATTATAATCTTTATAATTAGGAAATTGTTTGGACTTGTGTTTCTTAGCGATATTGAACAACCATAGCTAAGCCTTAGTTCTCTGTGGGATTCGACTCCAAACTTGTAAACCGGATTTGCAACGACTGTTTAGTCCTTTTTATAAGGCATAGTTGGGCGTGATCAAAGGTAAATGCACATAGGTTTTAAAATCAGTAATTAAACAATTTAATAAGCCAAGTATGATCAAAGCGACCCTCCTAGAACCACAGAACTCGGGAATGCCTAAAATCTTCTCCCGTGTTAAAAGAATCTCTTACCCCTATTTCTGTATTCGCAGACTTTATAACAAAGTCAAACTTCCTCGATTCGGGATTTTAACCGGTGACTTGGGACACCATAAATTATCCCAAGTGGCGACTCTGATTTTTAAATAAATAATCTCATTTTGATTGTCACTTAAATTGGAAAACTCCCTTATACCCTTTCAGGGATAGTAAAAAGGAGGTATGACAGTTATCTCTACTAAGGGTGTTCATAAAAACCCGAAAAATCAAACCAAACCGACCAAAAAAACCGATAATTTTTTGTTTGGTTTGGTTTTGGTTTTGAATTTTAAAAACCGATCAAATTTGGTTTGGTTTTGGTTTTAATCAAAAAAAAACCGAACCAAATCGACTATAGGACTAGCTATTTTAAATTTATTATTACACCTATATATATGTAATATGTATATTGTTATACAAAGTTTCAAAAAAATTATGTTAAATGTTAATAGTTTGCACTTTTAATATAGTTCTTTACATTTACACTCTAGTTTGATTGGTAGTTTTCTTTTGTTTAGTGTAAGAATCCACGTCATGTTAAAAATAATATAATTTTAATTGAGTCCTTAAATTATTCATCACGATTTGATTCAATTATCATCAATATATCTTGGTAAATAATAGATTTTTCAAAGCGCAATTGATTTGATAGTGTTACATTAAAAATTTGGTCGCCGGAATATGTGTTTGGAAGTGTATGTCTTATATTTAAGAAAAAATAGACAAAAAATCAAAAAAATCAACATAAACTGAATCGAGAAAAATCGACTTACTTGCTTTGGTTTGGTTCTAATATTTGAAAAATCGACTTACTTGGTTTGGTTTCTTTTTAGGGAAAAACCGATCCAAACCGAACCATGAACATCCTCCATTGATTAATGGGAGGAGAAATGAAAAATATCAATAAGATTGATCTCCATTGTTTCGTCTTATGCATTATTTTCTGATTTGCTTATAGATTTGGAATTTATTATGTTTGACTAAGATTTACCTCATCATTTTCTTTAATTGATTTAATCACAAAGTTTCAATATCTTTTGGGTCAAACAATTGGTTGATCCGCAATTTTTAGCCATGCAAGAGAAAGAGAATGAAAAGTCCGGATCTATACAACTCTCCAACCAAACAATTTGAGAATAAACATTTTTCACGCAATGAGTACCATAAAGCGGCTCTTATAGGATTCCAGTCTTTTGGAATCCAAGACTATCGTCTGTATGTAACCATCAATCTTGTTCGCTCCCTGCTAGAGCTGTTAATCTTGGCCCCAAGCCCAAATGACCCGTCTAACCCGCCGAAAGTTGGGCTGGTTATTGATCTGTCTATTTATTGGTCTTAGCTCATCTGGTTCCAATCCATCTCAACTCATTTAAAATTGAGCTAATTTTTAGCTCAAATTGATCCATGAGTAGTTTTATCAAAATATCTTTAAAATAATTTTTTTTGTTTGATATGTTATATATGGCCATAACAAAAGAAAAAAAGTCTTATTTATAATTATATAATTCATAAGAAAATAATACATATTAAAGCTTGATAAGAGTAGGGCGGTTTTAGGCTATGACACAAATTTTAGTCCAACTTAACACAACTCATCTTAGCCCAAATAATTAAATGATCCGCTCAATTATTGACTCTATCCGTTTTAATCCGCCGAAAATCGATCCAACCTGCCAATTTGACACTCCTACTTCCTACCAAAGTGATCTCAGAGCACAATTAGACACGAAAATGTAACAGATGAACAACTTTTATATTAAGTAGAGCTCCAGATCTTACAATTCTATATACCTAAACACCAAGCATCTAGCACTTGAAGTTTAACTTAATTATCGTCATAACTGTCATCTGATAAATACTTACTTGGCTACCTGCATCTGGTGTTTATACCAAACGAAGTAATTTAATTATAAAACGTCAATTTTATACATATAAAAGAATTATGTATTGCATTTATTGGTTTGATATAAACAACAGGTGCAGTTGCGACTTTACTCTCCTTCCCCCAACCAAACAAAACAGAAAACAAGAAAAGAAAACATTAATGTGTTCCAACCTTAGCCTCTAAGCTTTTAATTTAATAGCAAGTCATATACTCGGTTACAATGAACCTTCCCCGATACATTTATTTGAGAAGTGAATGTTGGCATATAAATAATAGTATTTCTCTCTTTTTTTCTTTAACGAATAGTAGTCGATATCTAGCATTATTAGTCATACCTCAATCCATTTGGCTAGTTTTGACCTATGTAATATCGTAGTTAAACAAAGAAAATTTGGAACTCTGAATCAACGAAACATATGCTATGTCGACCTATTACACCAAAGTTTTCATGTATGTCAGTGAGATGAAATTTCTAACAAGAGATACATCAGTACCCTGGCAACATAGTCCACCCCACTTTTTGGGTCGGGGTAGTGATATTTTTTTTTGAAGTGAAACGGATTAGAAAAAAGAGAATGGGTCAATTTAATATGGTGCAGTCATGCGGCACTCCGTTGAAATTAAGGGTACTTTTGTTTTTATAATATAATGATAGGGTTTTAAATAGCCAAATAGTATAATGAAAAATATATTTAAATCGTTTTCGATAGTATATATCCTACACTTTTTCATTTTCTTAATATAGGACTTGACCTCTCGAAATTTGCCTATTATCTCGCTTAATAAATATACAAAATTAATACAATTATCTTAAACAAACGAGTCTAGTCATATATAATATAGTAATTGAAAACTATTCGATCCTCGTAGCAAAGATTAATCACAAGTAATTTAATTAATACTCTCTTTATCTCAAATTTATCGGTCGTATTTTTCTCTTATACGCTTCTTAAGAAACATTAATTCAAGGGGGACCAAATTATATTGCCCTTATTTATATCTTAAGATATACTCTTCTTCATTGAATATTTAATTATTTATGTGATATATCCATATTCAAAAATAATAATTATTAAGGGTAGAATAAAAATGTATAATTTATTTTGCCTTAAACTTCTAAAATAACAAATAATTTATTAAGACAATTATTTTTAAGAAATATAACACATAATTTAAGACGCTGAGTACCAATCTATAAATGAGGAGTTTACCAATAATTTAGACTTGTCCAATTATATCAGTAGAAATCTCACAAGATTGGTTCGATTCCCCTTACCACCCCTTCGCATTCCCTTGTCCTCCAATTTAATTATAAAAAAGAATACAAAAAAAAAAGGGAGGAGTTTTGTGGGCATTTCGGAAGAAAGAAGGAAAAACATCAAGAGATTTTTGTCTATATGGATTATGGAGTATAAAATTAGGACAATATTTACCCTGTTTAGCTAGGTTTTTCTATTTATAAAAAGTAACTAAAGTTTTTACATAATATATATACACAAATCCGGCCAAAAGCAAGATTTATATATAATTTGTATACTGTATAGAATCAAAATTATGTTCATTGCGCAGCAACGACCCATGACTAAACAATAGTCGTAATGAGGGTATGACCTCAGAAGGTCGGAGCGAAAATGCACTCCTAAGTCTCGTCGTCCCCTCGAGGACATGTGACCTATCTTTGTATTATTTTATTATTTCGAGGAGGTTCTCCTGTTATATAAAGGAGGATCCCGATGTTGTAAAGGGGATCAGATCTTTTCTAATACAATCTCTCTCTCTTTCTCTCTCTACCTTTTACTCTCTAGAACACTCAATCTATCAAAAGCAATAAGAGATACTATTCACATTTCTAGGTCTTATTATTTTCGATTACGATTTACCTTTGATCTATTTTTTGATTGTATTTGCTTGCAAAGTATTTATTAACTTTCGAGTCAAACAATTTGGTGCCGTATGTGGGGATTTCGGCAATCGAAATCATAGTTCGCACCTAGAATCTCAAGAACAAACCACCCTCCTTCACACCCTATTGAAATCAGAAAATGGCAGAAAATGACGCAACATCGAAAGTAATAGCAGGCGTCACAACCAACCTCATTGGCCCCCTCAACGAGGCCGGTAGAGAAAATATCTTGAGCACAACACCTGGCAGCACTCAAGAGGGAGAAATCTCACCCTCTCCATCTGAAGATCTGACGATCTTGCACGAAAAAGGAGCTTCCACGTCTGTAGTCAAAGAAACACCACCCCCCGTGGTCAAGAAGCTACTGGAAGAGTGGCTGATGAACACCCTAGGCAGCTTGCTCGGAAAATCGCCCCAAAACAACATTAAAAGCCCGCTGACGACAAACACCGCTACTACCAGTGAACACGATACTGTACGTACAAACAACAACCACTCCAATGACTAGACCAACGATGGCACACTTGTAGCCATCCTTAAAAAAATGGAGGAAATGGAGAGCGAAAATAAGGCACTTCGGATCTAATGAAAGAGCATCAAGAAAGGGTAGACAAGATTCTCGGCGCTCCTAAGTTACTATCGAAGCGCGACGTGGGAAGATTCGTCGAACAGCCATACAACGAAGAAGCTGCACCTCACTCGATCCTAAAAACCTTCAAAATGCCGCCTTACTTAAGGATATATGACGGAACGACAGACCCCGAAGATCACCTAATCCACTATGTGACTGCTGTAAAGGGTAACGATCTGTCAAAGGAACAAGTACCATCCGTACTGCTGAAAAAGTTTGGAGAAACGTTAACGGGGGGGCTGCGTTAATGTGGTACTCGCAACTGCCAGCCAAAACGATATCAACATTCGAAGAAATGGCAGATAAGTTCGCCACCGCCCATGCAGGATCAAAGAAAGCGGAGTCCAGGGTCAACGATATCTTCGTCGTCTGACAAACCGCAAGTGAGGGACTCAGGGACTTTCTGGCCAGATTCAACAGAGTAAGGATGAGCATACCAAACGTATCGGAAGGCAG
>MU671703.1:26292-66322 GCA_026770625.1 Nicotiana glauca | reverse complement strand
TAGAGAGAAAATGAATTGAATTGTGAGGAATAATGAAGAAGAAAGGGGGGTATTTATAGTTTTTAAAAGGCTACAATTGCAATTTAGAAATTATAAGGGGTGGGGGGCTAAAATATAAATAAAAAGCCAAAAAGTGGCTGTTTGGGGCAGAAAATAACGTTGGCCAACGGTCCTTTTTGGTATTTGACCGTTGGCAACGGTCAGATTTTAAAAAAATAATAATTAAATTTCGGGTTAACGGGCTGAACCGGGCTGTAGCCCATTAAGAACCCGTTAAGGGCTTAACGGGTTGTAGCGGGTTCGGTTACCCGTTTAAAAAAAAAGTTAACGTTTGTATCCCGCCCCCCGCCCAACCCATCCCAACCCGCATTTTAGTCTACAATAACGGACTGGACCGGACTGACACGGGTTGAACCGGGTTGTTAGCGGGTCAGCCCGACCCGATTAACACCTCTAGTTGCAAACCATCTCATCCCACACCTCGGTGCGAGCATTTCTCACGCTAATCCTTTTTTAAGCCGTAAAACTTCCTAATTAGTATCCGATGTGGGAATATCATTAGTTCGGTAATTTAATTGGCTGTGCTTTTTATTTTTACTAGTATCTATGAACGTGCGTTGCATGTTAATAATGGTGCAGGATGATTTAAACATTTATTTATATGGAGGAACCATAAAATTTAATAAATGAGAGAAATTTTATGTATACTAATACAACAATCATCTAAATGCCGAAAAATATTATTACATCATCATAATATATAAATTTAAAATAAAAGGACATCATCAAAACTTACACAAATGATCAATTTTGTCATGTTAATTAGATAATTATATATTATAGTTTAAAAATATTTAATGTGATGGTATCTTAATGAACACTTATTTGTGGAAATATTTTTGTTTGTATTTTTCCTCCTAATGTGTTGGTTGCTCCGCCTTAACCAGAACTCTTGTTGCCGATCTTGATATCCATCTTGAAAGTACAACATACAGTTGTTCGTGCAAGAAGATATATTGCGGTAAATATAGTCCAATATTTAGGATGTTTATGCTTATACTTTATTTATTATATATGCAAAACATAAACATACTAAAAATTATTTTCACACAAATTTAAAAGGATATTCCTTAGTTTCGGAAGACGAAAGTTAAATTCAGGGATAAAAATATACTTAGAAGCACATTAACCAGTATTATAATTTTTGCATGTATGACGTTATTGTTAAAACTTCTATATACCATATGTGTGTTATTACATAAGCTATTCGGTGTATCTAAGTTTTTCAGTAGCATGACGGGCATATTTTTCCTTCAAAATTAACCTATATACAATGGATAATCAATTTTAACATAGTTTATTATATATACGGTGGCACTAACATACGTAAGAAATAAGAAAGTTGACAACAAACATGTATGGTAGAAGACCATTTGGTATTAAAGTATTTAAGTATTATTCTTGGTAGTAATTATTGGTATCATTTTCTGCTGAGTCAAAAACTAAAAAATATTTTATTTTTACTATAAAATTTTGCAATCAACATTTTATTTAGTTGATCAACATATTTATTTCTGCTAGCTAAGATATCCTTTTAATTCTATCATGCGATTTGCACAAAATCTAATTATAGAAATATTTCTGTTATTAAATTCACTACTATTACCATTGGGATTGATAACCAAATGTTCAGGAATAACCAAATCATCTTTTATTGGATACTCTTCTTCATTTCCGACACGAAGCAAGAAGACACTGAATACTGGATCTGTTCTTACTTTATATTTCTTGTCAGTTGAATCTTTTTTGTTTGAGGCCAGAAGTATAACTTTACCAAGCTAGCTTTTACAGTCTCAGCTTTTGTCGATTTTGGAACTACTGATAGTACTTGACAGAAATCACCCCCCAAACCATTAATTTTTCACCAAACGGTTCATTAATATCCGCAGTTATTTTGATCGTTTGATACTTAGCCATAAGTGCTTCATGGCATATTATCGATTTTGCTTTCCTTATAAATTTAGCACAATTTGCTCTACCTTGATATATTTATGATGGTTATTTAAGTTGTTTGAAGAGGTATATCAAATCTAAAGTGGGTGGACTCACAATAAAATCGTTGTTGGTATACCACTTGCTATTATTGCTAACAATGTCATGACGCTTGATATGATATTTTCAAGTAATTCATGACGTAGAAATATTATCTCGATTTAGCCGGAGGTATCTAAAAAGAATAATCTTGTTAAACCAGAGTCGACTCTTTATAATATAGTCTTGAAAGCTTGTTCTTGTTTAGGATTTAGCTTTAATTGTGCTTCCTCATACACTTGTGTTACACCTCCTTTTTTACTACACCCCCTGGGAGGGTATATAAAGGGGGTTTTCCAATTAAAGGACAATCGAAACGGGATTCATTTACTGAGATATTCAGAGTCGCCACTCGAGAGATTTATGATGTCCCAAGTCACCGGTTCAAATCCTGAATCGAGGAAAAGGATTGACTCTATATTACAGTCCGCGAACCAAAAATCTGGGTAAGGAATTCTGTTAACCCGGGAGAAGGTGTTAGGCATTCCCGAGTTTCGTTGTTGTAGCACTGTCGCTCAACTGTTATATTCAGCTTAATTATCTGATTTTAAACAATTATAAACCTATGTGGAAATTTTAACTTTTAACCGCTTTTATTATTATTTTTTAAAGAAAATTGCAACGTCATTAAAACAAGTCTCGAACCACGTCACATAAATGCACCCGCAATTTTTGGCGTATTTTAATATCGTTGAGATATGGATTTGGGTCACATAAATGTGCACCCGAGTTTAGGGAGGTAAAATTATTAAAGAACGTGCCTAAAACAACTAACGAATTGTTAACTTTGTGGGAGGATATGGAAGTTTAGTAAATTGCACGTCCCATGTTCTAAATATTTTAAAATAAATAATTAAAAAGGGCCACGCAACTTGTGATTTTGTCTGGCGCGGTGCACCTCAATTCACTCTAATTAAAGCATTTCTAATTTAATTCATGAGGGCCATTTATTATGAGTTTCCTGATTAAGGCTCACCTCGACTATTAAATGGTTATTGCTCGTATAGGCAAATAGGGATCCAGTTAATTTTAAGAAAAAGGCCGAAAGTCGAAGGTAAAAGGAAATTGGGGCTAGGCATGAAACCTAACAGCCTATTGTGGCTAGTGAAGCCAATTAAATTTTCCACTTCACCTTGACCCGTGGTCCGGGTCTCAAAGGGCGGCCCAATTCATGATTCATCAAGAGTTTGAGATAATTGATTTGCTACATGAAATCTGGAATTGAACACCATTAATAACATATGAATCAATTACAACTCACGTTTTGTGTTAACATGGATATTTCACTTGCATGTTAAACTAGTTCAAACAAATTCCAACATGTATCAACAAAGGTTTCATTCCAGCATACTTTTCATGCCTCAAACTATGTATCAAATGATCCTCAATTGAGAGCTAACTTGTGAATTAACGAGAGATTTAGAAAAGCTACGTCCACATAGACACTCTATACACAGAATCCAATTAATAGTCATTTGATAACCCCTACTTAACATTGTGAAATATTTCATACTAACCAACAACCATAGATTTTATACTTGCATCCATTCTTAACAACCCATTCTTACATGCATTAATACAAGCTAACATCAGGGATAAGAGCAAAATAATAACACTAATGAAATCTAACAGATTAATATAGCATCTGATCAGTCGAGATTACGGGAAGAATAGTACACGAACTAACATGATCTAATTAATCACAATTCCTCCTTGACAAATACATCAAACTTAAGCTTTAAAACTACACAGTAACTATAAAATTATAATAAAATAAGTGAAATCCATAATTAGCACTAAATTTATTTCCTTCTTAACTCAGACTTCCAATTACATGTTAAGTGACGTCCATGAGGGTCAGGATATACATGGAACAAGAATAAACAGAGAAGAAGTAAGCAACAACAGACTCAGCAATAGCAGCAGAACAACAAAACAACAATGTACCCGTAGTATCAACAACTTAAAACCAGGTTTTAGAAACTCCAAAATCTAGTTTCAAACTATCTTAAATCAAATGCAAAATCTTTGGAAACTTTTCAGAAATTCTAAGTAGCCAAGAATCCAAAAAAACCAAACAGGATTTGAGCAGCTTTCAATGAGGAAATGCAGGAAAACTTAATGTTCTTTCAAAGTTTCCTTTTCAACTTCCTTTTGATTTCTTCTCTCAACAGATCCCTTCTCTTAAGGTCTCAATGTCCGAAATCTCTGTTTATCTCTCAATGCCTATCAGTGTATTTTCAAGTCTTAGAATCTAAGAATCTATCTCAATGCTCTTAATCTCTATATGTTTCAGTGTGTATCTCAGTGTATATCTTAGTGTATTCCCTCTCTTCTCACTCAGTGCTCTCTCCTAATACCCTCAATCTCTCCCCTTAATGGATATCTCCCTCCCTCTAAATAGGCATACAATTTGTGCTATATCCACTATCAATCTTATCTTTTCAGTTTTTAATTACCTCATTACCCTAGTGCCTTTTCATTTAATCAGTAATGCCTATTTCAGTCCCCTAAAATCAGCAAGAGTGCAGTTTTCACTACTTCAATTATTTCTGTATTATATAATATCTAGGTTGACCCCTAAGTTTCTGCTTATTACCCCTTAAAACCCCTGTTAATTACCTAAGGTTAGACAACCCAATTTACCCCCCGAACACTCCTGTTTGAAACCACAAATGGGTCAAAACGACCCAATTCAGAGCCCATGAGTCTGGGCAGAACTTGGGTCTAATTGACCAATTCAAATCCAACATTTTTTACCAAAACCAGAAACGAGTAACATTCAAAAGGTTCGATATTTAAAACTGTTTCTAAAATTTGACTAATCAGTATTCACAAAAATAGGAATTAAAATCGAACTGAATTAACAATTTAACTATGACCTAATTCATATCTCACAGTTAAGCTTAATCCCAGAAAAAGAAGAAGAAGAAGAGACTGAAAAATAAAATAAAAAGAAAATGATACAAGGAACTTACTGACTCAACTGAAATTTGAAGGGGATCTTCGAACCTTCTATTTTAAACCAATTTTGACTTTAATTGTGTGTTCTTATCAAGAACACACAGTCAAAGTCAAAATTAGCTCAAATGACTTGAGACTCTTGAGGTTTTAGGGTTCGAGCCCTAATTTTGAAATCCGACCCATTCTAGTTTGATTCGAGGGCAAGTTTCCATGGCTTTAGGAAGAGGGGGGTCAAGGTGGTTGTGTAAAATACTTATATACGGGATGGGGGATGGAATCCAAACCGTTAGATCAATGGCCTAGATCAATTACTTAATAGAAACGACGTCGTTTCTCTGAGTGGGAGACTGGGTCAGTCCTAGATGAAACGAGTCGGGGTTGAATACGGGTAAAGGTAAAGGTTCCTGACCGTTCGATTGAATTAATTCAACGGCTTAGATCAAAAACCTTAAAACGACGTCGTTTTGGCTTTATGAAGGGCAGACTGGGTTGGGTGTGGAATTGGGCTTGTTTCTGGGCGAAATTGTTTGGGCCTGGGGTGGATTGTTTTGGACTGAACCAAATTGACCCAACTCTAATTATTTTCCTCTTCTTTTTATTTTCTAGACTTCTAATTAAAATAAAATATAAACCTAAATTAATCTTTGACCCAAATTATCCTAAAATAATAATTAACTCTAAATGGTAATTATCACAAAATAACTAAATACTAAATTTAAAAGAAAATTATACAATTTGACATTAAACACTTAAAAATGCAAAGTACGTTATTTTTTTTATTTTGAATTTTTGGGAGTGATTCGTGTGAGGCAAAAATCACGTGCTCACAGCTGCCCCTCTTTGCTCGTAAACACGAAGAGTTTTCGTGCAAAGACAAAGTGAGCGGATACGCGCGATTTTTGCCCGTTTGAATACTCCGTATGAAGCATTTTTTTGAAAGGATTTGACCGAACCTTTGCTTCAAAGGTTTCCTACATATCCTTGGCTAAAAAGGAATCAGGTCAATGTAGTTCGGGAATTTGGTAGCTGGGACTACCATGAAGCTGTGGTTTACTGTTGATGCTGGTACTACTACTGCTGACCCCCTTATTACACCATGCTAAAAGAAAAATAAAGAAGCTAGACTGGATTATAACCTACGAATTACAAAGACTTATTCTTGGACTTGTTCTGCGACCGTTGTTGCCTTGTCGCCTTGTATTTCTCTACAACAATTCTTTTGTTGCTGTCTTGCACCGACTTCTTGATATGTTCTCCCTTTCTTTAGGCGGGTACCTGACTGCTGATCCTTTAAATGCTTTCTCTTGATCATTGTCGTCTTCCTCTATTCTCCAGGCGGGCTCCTGACTTCTTGATCTTGAATGTATTCCTCTGTTCTTCAGGCGGGCTCCTGACTTCAGAACTTGAATTGTATGCCTTTGTTCTCCAGGCGGGCTCCTGACTTCAAAACTTGAATTGTATGCCTCTGTTCTCCAGGCGGGCTCCTGACTTCAAAACTTGAATTGTATGCCTCTGTTCTCCAGGCGGGCTCCTGACTTCAAAACTTGAATTATATGCCTCTGTTCTCCAGGCGGGCTCCTAACTTCAAAACTTGAATTGTATGCCTTTGTTCTCCAGGTGGGCTCCTGACTTCGAAACTTAAATGTATGCCTCTGTTCTCCAGGCGGGCTCCTGATTTCAAAACTTGAATTGTATGCCTCTGTTCTCCAGGCGGGCTCCTGACTTCAAAACTTAAATGTATGCCTCTGTTCTCCAGGCGGGCTCCTAACTTCAAAACTTAAATTGTATGCCTCTGTTCTCCAGGCGGGCTCCTGACTTCAAAACTTGAAATGTATGCCTCTGTTCTCTAGGCGGGCTCCTGACTTCAAAACTTGAAATGTATGCCTCTATTCTTGTATGCCTCTGTTCTCCAGGCGGGCTCCTGACTTCAAAACTTGAATTGTATGCCTCTGTTCTCCAGGCGGGCTCCTGACTTCAAAACTTGAATTGTATGCCTCTGTTCTCCAGGCGGGCTCCTGACTTCAAAACTTGAATTGTATGCCTCTGTTCTCCTGGCGGGCTCCTGACTTCAAAACTTGAAATGTATGCCTCTGTTCTCCAGGCGGGCTCCTGACTTCAACAAAATAGACAAAACAAAGAAATTTTTCTGCCCAGTTTGATAACTGAGTGCTTTTGTGAGTGTTAATTGAATCATGTTAATAAACACTTTTAACAATTTTAAAAGCTACGTCCCATTATCCAGGTGGGTCCTGAAAACTTCTGGTAAATTACATATTTTAAAACTTCATTATGTTTTCTTACTACTGCACCTCTTGTTTTTCCTTTCTTCTCTCTTTTTTTTCCCAAAATAATCCTAATGCTATATCCCATTATCCAGGAGGGCCCTGAAAATTTCTAATCAAATCTTACCTGACGAGTGACCACTTTTATTTTTGAACTAAACTTCCTTACAACAAGCCTTATCCTAATTCCTGTTACTACCGGAAATCTTAAAGCTTGGTCTCATTATCCAGGAGGGTCCTGAAAACATCCCCATTTAAATCAGGGTAAAAATATGGAAAAAGATGGTGTTTCTTCTTGGGGGAAAAATGTGGAAAAAGATGGTGTTTCTTTGAGGATTTTGTGTTAAAATCTGCTTCTTGTGCTTATTTTAAAACAAGTCCCATTTTCCAGGAGGGTCTTGAGGATTTAGTTAATCAAACCTGTCTGGTACTTTCTATTCCTCGCGGCATGGTTCTTCATTATCAACAACATTTGCCATACCTGTTTCAAATCAAAGAAATTTTTGTTAGTTTAAATTGTGTTGATTGGTTGTGATACTCTTGCTGGGGATGGTTTTCCCATTTCTCCTTTCCATACTCTGTTTTGTCTGACTTCCTTGAACCTGGTCGAGAATTTTCGACCTTCCGTCTACTTCCTTATCCGCAAACTTTTCAATTGTTCTTCCCACTTCTAACCTTCTTATCTAAAACTTCCCAACTGTTGCCTTCCCCTTTTTGTCTTCTTGTCGATCCCATACTATCACGAAATCTTCATCACTCCATTATTTGATTTATCAATGATGCCTCTTACATCCTATCACCTTATCTCTGGCGGATCCTAGCCATACTTTGCTTTGCACCATTATTTGAATCTGGCAGTAAACTCTGAAAATCCTTCTTATTTGTTGAAAACAAACTATTATTGAAAAATTCTTAGCCAAAAGAAATGAAATACGAAGATTTCCAAAGATTAAAAATAAAGAAGAAAATCTTCCTTTGGAAGACTGTTTGAGAAAAGGAAAGGAATTATCTGAATGGGATAACTGACCCCAATGATCATGTCGTGCATTCAGATTAATCAACCCAGCCTATTCAATCAATCAATTTCCCAATTGTCTTGCTTTGTGCCTCAAAGTTTTCCACAACCCAACTTTTTTTGCCGAATCCCCATCTTTGTTCAACTTGATGTCTTGACGGATCTTTTGCTGTCAACCTCATCTCATTTATCTCTGTATCAATTCCTTGTTGCCTTATGGTGCCTATGAAGGTTTTCACCAATAAGACTCTCTCATTTTCATTTTCTCTCAGCTTTCATCGCCTTACAGTGCCTTGCGGGTTTTCACTAATAAGACTCTCTCATTTTTCATTTTTTCTTGCTTGAAAATCGGAGTGTTGCCCTTGTATGAATCATCTTTATTTGCTTGACTTGGCACCCCTCGAAGACTGATCGGGAGGTCTTTCTTTGGATAGTAATGTGGGTTCTTGGATAGGGTTGGGAAGAAAAAGGGTATCAAAAAGGCTCAAAACGAATTCAATGGGTTAAAATTACAACTTTTGGAATCAGACTTCTTGTTTCAAACACAACTTCTGCCCCAGTTTCTTGCTTGGGGACCTTTTGATTTTTGTTTCACTATGACCGAGCTGTGAGGATGCCTACGTAGCCTTAAAAGGAATCAGGTCAAACATAGTTCACACCTTCTTCCTTGTTGTTTCAGTTTTTTGTTATTATTTTTTTTCCTTTTCTGTTTACTTTTCCTTTTTCTTTTCTTTCTTCTCTTTTCCTTTCTTTTTGGTTATTGATTCCAAAAGAGGGGTACGAAATAAAATAAGTAAGGCTCAAAGGAGAAACAATGGTAAAGTATTTAGATAGCAGAACAAATTACCTTCGTTATTTCAACCTTCGAGATAATGCCAAGTACAAACAATCAATAATTATCAAAGAATTCATACATAATATCTCTTAACTGCATCGGCATTGATGGACATATCTATGCATTTCCCTTCGATATCTATTAAACATAAAGCTTCATTGGACAATACTCTGGTCACAATGAACGGTCCCTGCCAATTCGGGGTGAACTTGCCCTTCGCTTCAGCCTGATGTGGAAGGATCCGTTTCAACACTTGCTGCCCTACTTCAAACTTCCTGGGACGCACCTTCTTTTTGTATGCTCTTTCCATCCTCTTCTGATATAATTGGCCATGACATACTGCTGCCAATCTTTTTTCATCAATTAAACTCAACTGCTCCAAACGAGTTTTGACCCACTCATCATCATCATACTCAGCCTCGGCAACAATCCGAAGGGACGTGATTTCAACTTTCGCAGGGATCACTGTTTCGGTGCCATATACCAACAAATATGGAGTTGCACCTACTGAAGTACGAACAATAGTGCGATAACCCAACAGCGCAAATGGTAACTTCTCATGGCATTGCTTGGAACTTTCTACCATTTTCCTCAATATCTTGTTTATACTTTTGTTGGCTGCCTCAACTGCTCCATTCGTCTTAGGATGATATGAGGTGGAATTGCGATGTGTAATCTTAAACTGTTGACATACTTCTTTAATCAAATTGCTGTTAAGATTAGCACTATTATCTGTGATGATTACTTTTGGGATTCCAAACCGACAGATGATATTTGAGTGCACAAAATCAACCACTGCCTTCTTGGTTACAGACTTGAAAGTTTTAGCCTCAACCCATTTGGTAAAATAATCAATGGCCACTAGAATGAACCCGTATCCATTGGATGCTGCTGGATCAATGGGCCCAATGACATCCATGCCCCAAGCAACGAAGGGCCATGGTACTGACATTGTGTGCAATTTCGATGGAGGAGAATGAATCAAATACCCATGTATCTGGCATTGATGACATTTGCGCACAAAGCCAATACAATCTCGCTCCATGGTGAGCCAATAATACCCTGCCCGAAGGATCTTCTTCGCCAATACATATCTGATTATATGCGGTCCGCAAACTCCAGAATGTACTTCCGACATGACTGATGTAGCTTGTTTAGTATCTATGCATCTTAACAATTCGAGATCGGGTGTTCTTTTATACAAAACTCCTCCACTGAGGAAAAATCCACTTGCCAACTGTCGAATTGCTCTCTTTTGATCTCCTGTGGCTTGCACCGGGTATATCCCCATTCTGATGTACTCCTTGACATCATGGAACCATGGTTCGCCATCAAGCTCTTCTTCACCACGTTACAGTAAGCATGCTGATCACGGACTTGAATATGCAACGGATCAACATGAATTTTGTCTGGATGGTGCAACATTGCTGCCAAGGTAGCCAAAGCATCGGCAACCTCATTATGGACTCTTGGGATATGCCTAAACTCCACTGATCAAAACCGTTGACAAAGATCATGCAAGCATTGTCGATACGTGTGAGTTTCAAATCCCGTGTTTCCCATTCTCCTTGAATTTGATGTACTAGGAGGTCCGAGTCTCCAAAGACCAAAACGTCCTGAACATCCATGTCCGCAACTAACCTTAAACCTAAAATGCATGCCTCATATTCAGCCATGTTGTTGGTACAATAGAAACGAAGTTGAGCCGTAACAGGATAGTGGTGCCCTGTTTCAGAAATAAGTACAACTCCTATTCCAACTCCTTTCATATTTGCAGCCCCATCAAAGAAAAGTTTCCATCCCGGTTCTTCAGTCAGTTCCAGCTCGTCGATTATATAACTTCTTCATCAGGAAAATATGTC
The DNA here is from genome assembly GCA_026770625.1 of Nicotiana glauca. Taxonomy (NCBI): domain Eukaryota; kingdom Viridiplantae; phylum Streptophyta; class Magnoliopsida; order Solanales; family Solanaceae; genus Nicotiana; species Nicotiana glauca. The sequence goes on along the minus strand of MU671703.1, from coordinate 55,273 downwards.
CTCAATGGCTCGTATTCTTCATCAATCAGATTCTCAGCCAAGTGATCGGCCAGTGCTTGGGCTTTTATTATAGTCCTTGTCACGTAGACGATGTCAAACTCTGTGAGTAATATTTGCCATTTCGCAAGTCTCCCTGTAGGGATAGGTTTTTGGAAGATATACTTCAACGGATCCAGGCGTGAAATGAAGTAAGTAGTGTAGGATGACAGATAATGTTTCAATTTCTGTGCTATCCAAGTCAAGGCACAACATGTCCTCTCAAGGTGAGTGTACTTAACCTCATAATCCGTAAACTTCTTGCTGAGATAACAGATGGCTTGTTCCTTCCTGCCGGTGATGTCATGCTGCCCCAGTACGCAACCAAATGAATTTTCCATGACCGTCAAATAAAGAATCAACGGTCTCCCTAGTTCAGGTGGAACCAACACAGGTGGATTTGACAAGTACCCCTTTATCTTATCAAATGCTTCTTGACATTCCTCAGTCCATTCGATCGCAACGTCTTTCTTCAGCAATATGAAAATAGGCTCACAAATTGTTGTGAGCTGAGCAATAAACCTGCTGATGTAGTTCAACCTCCTTAACAGACTCATCACTTCAGTCTTGTTCTTTGGGGGTGGTAATTCTTGTATGGCTTTGATCTTTGATGGGTCCAACTCAATGCCTCACCGACTGACTATGAATCCCAACAGTTTTTTGGATGGAACACCAAATGCGCACATGGTAGGATTAAGCTTGAGGTTGTACCTTCGAAGCCTTTGGAAAAACTTCCTTAAATCTCCTACGTGGTCGGCCTGTTCCTTTGATTTTATAATTACATCATCCATGTACACCTCAATTTCCTTGTGTATCATATCATGAAACACAGTAGTCATTGCTCTCATGTAGGTTGCCCCAGCGTTCTTCAAACCAAATGGCATTACCCTATAGCAATAAGTTCCTCACGGCGTGATGAATGCTGTCTTCTCTGCATCTTCTTCATCCATCAGGATCTGATGATATTCGGCATAACAATCCACAAAAGATCCAATATCATGCTTCGCACAATTTTCAATCAAGATGTGGATATTTGGTAGTGGAAAATTATCTTTTGGGATTGCTTTGTTAAGATTGAGATAGTCAACGCATACTCTGATCTTCCCGTACTTCTTCGGCACCGGCACAACGTTAGCCAACCAATCAGGATACCGAGTGACTCGAATAACCTTTGCATCTAGCTGTTTGGTTATTTCTTCCTTGATCTTGACACTCATATTAGTTTTGAATTTCCTCAATTTTTGCTTGACGGGGGAGGGGGGGACTCGGGTCAGTGGGAAATTTATGAACCACTAAATCAGTGCTTAAACCCGTTATATCGTCATATGACCATGCAAAAACATCTTTGAATTCAATGATTATTTGGATTAACTCTTCCCTGATATTTGGTTGAAGGTGGACGCTTACTTTGGTTTCTCTGATGTTATCTGCGTCCCCTAGATTGATGGCTTCGATATCATTTAGATTGGGTCTAAGTTTCTCTTCGAAGTGACTTAGCTCCCTACTAATCTCTTCGAAGGCTTCATCCTCATCGTATTCAGACTCATCATCACAATCAACCTCTTGCACTATTAGTTTGGAGTTAGATTGATTTTTTAGACTGGGTTGAAGATCCATCATGCATGCCATGTCATTAAGACCAGTATAAAGAGAACTGTACAGAAAAGAAAAGAAGAAAACAAAATTAAAATAAGGAATGGAGAAGAGAAATTTCCATTTTATTGAAATACAAGATAACAAGGTTTCACACACTTTGACAGGCTGAAAAATAAAATATGGATTACAACCCTGGAATAATCCAGACAAACATGAAGGAAAATCAGAGCGAACTACCAAGACTCCTTCCGAGTAGGGAGAGGAGTGTCCCTCCAATTATTGAGCTTTGTTTTTGGTCCCATAAATTGCACTTCGGCGTTACTAGGACCTTCTCCACTTTCTATCATGTTCACATCATTGAACAACTTCTCGAACTTCTCTATTAATTCTTTATCAGGGATGACCATAGGACCGGGAATTGTTGTTGCTGGATGTCTTCTGGTACCAGACATGACAAAAGATCTGGAGAGACGCGGGATTGGCTTTGGAAGGACCCATGCCTTCTGCTTCATCTTCTTAGCTCGTCGGATGTCTGCAGCTATAGGATTGAACCCCAAACCAAAAGTCCCCACATTTTCCGGTAGGGATACTGGCTGTATAATGCCTTGAAGACATGAACCCAAACCTTTTCCGGGCACGAAATCATTTCCCAACATTTCACAGGCTACCATGACAGATGCAGAGGTTATCTTTGTATTTGGAATGTACTTCCCCTCCTGAAGTTTCTCGACCAATATTGTGTCTCAAACTTAGTATACCCATGGCCCGTGCCATCCTCTACCTCAATAAATGGTGTAATGGTGTCGCTCTAGGAGCACAGATTATCCTCCCCATGAACCACAATCTCTTGTCGGTCCCATTCAAACTTAACCATTTGATGCAGAGTGGACGGAACTGCCTTAGTGGAATAAATCAATGGTTGCCCCAACAAAAGGTTGTAGGAGACTGTCACATCCAACATTTGGAATTCCATGGTGAACTCCACAGGGCTAATCGTCAGCTCCAGCACTATGTCCCCAACCGAATCTTTGCCCCCGCCATCGAACCCTCAAATGAAAATGTTGTTCTTGCGGATACTGTCACTATCCACTTTCAGTTTTCAACGTGGAGAGAGGACAAATGTTCGCACTAGACCCATTGTCAATTAAAGCTCGGGTAACCACATATTCCTCATATTTTACTGTAAGATAGAGGGGCCTATTATGCTCGGTGCCTTCTTCAGGTAGCTAATCATCGGCAAAGGTGACCCTGTTTACCTCAAATATCTTATTTGCGATCCTCTCCAAGTGGTTGACTGAGATCTTGTCAGGCACATGGGCCTCATTCAGGATTTTCATCAATGCCTGACGATGTTCATCGGAATGGATCAACAATTAGAGTAATGAGATCTGAGCCGGTGTAACGACCCGAACAGTCATTTTGAGTTCTAGCACTTCGTTTAGCAGGCTGAGGCCGTGAGCAACTTCATTTCAGATATTATGACTTGTACGCACGATCAGAATTGAATTTCGGGAAGTTCAGGGTTAATTTGGAAAGAGGATTCTCATTTCGAAAGCTTAAAGTTGAAAGAATGAACTAGGATTGGAATTTTGTGTAAACGACCTCGGATTCAGGATCTGAAGGTTCCAGCAGGTTCGTATGATGATTTTGGACTAGGGCGTATGCCCGATTCGGGTTTTGGATAACCCGGGAGTGTTTTGGCACCTATTGTGGAAATTAACATTTTAGAAGAAATTTTATAAGTTTGGCTCGAAGTGCCTTTTAGTGTTATCAATGTCCGTTTGGGTTTCTGGGACTATGAATATCTCCATATGATGATTCAGGAGTTGGGGGCGTGATCAGAAGTGAATTCGGGGGTCCGTAGGTGATTTTGGAGCCATTTGGCTAAAGATAGAAATTTGAAGGTTTTTGAGAAGTTTGACCGGGCGTGGACTTTTTGATATCGGGGTTGGAATCTGATTCCGGAAGTTGGAGTAGGTCTGTAATGTTAAATATGACTTGTGCGCAAAATTTGAGGTCAATCGGGCACGATTTGATAGCTTTAAACATCAGAAATAGAAGTTTGAAATTTTGATGTTCATAAAGCTTGAATCGGGGTGTAATTCATGGTTTTAGCGTTGTTTGATATGATTTGATGCCTCGATCAAGTCCGTAACGTGTTTTGGAATTGGTTGGTAGGTTTAGTTAAAGGTCCCGGGGGCCGCGGATGGATTCTGGGTGGTTAACGGATCGAAAATGAGATTTGTGGACAGCTGAAGGAATCTGGTTGCTGGTATTTTTGCTTATGTGGAGGGTTGACCGCAGAAGCGGAAAGGGAGCTGCAGAAGCGGTTTTTTGTCAAAGGTTCGAGGGCCGCAGATGCGGTCAAGGTTCCGTAGAAGCGGAACCGCATATGCGAAAAGTTGGTCGTAGAAGCGAGCATGGGCATCGTGGGGAGAACCGCAGATGCAGTCATAGTTCCGCAGAATCGGGACCGCATCTGTGGGAGGCGTGTCGCAGAAGCAAGTTTGGGGTAGCTCTGGGAGGACCGCATAAACGGTATCTGGACCACACCAGTGGAACTGCAGAAGCGGTCAATAGACCGCATGTGCGAAAATAGTTGGGGCAGAATGGTTGTTTTAAAATCTGGATTTGGCCATTTCTCTCATATTTTTCATGGCTTAGGCGATTTTTGGGGAGCTTCAAAGAGGTTTTTAATCATCAACAATAAGGTAAGATATCCGCACTTATTATGAGTTAAATACATCAATTATGTATGGATTTAAGCATGAATCGTGTAGAAAAGATTTGGGGTTTTGATAGAAAGACCTAGAAATTATATTCTTGGAATTTAGCCACTATTTTGGGTATGGAATTTAGAGAAAACTATATATTTGAGTTCCTAAGGTGATGGGTAATCTTTATCTTTGAAAAATTTCGAATTCCGGGAACGTGGGCCCGAGGGTGTTTTGGGCAACTTTTCGATCGGAGTTAGGAATTTCTATAAATTAGATTGTATTGAATAATTGAGCATATATTAATGGATTGGTATCATTATTGGCTAGCTTTGGAGCTTTGTTCATCGATTCGAGTCTTCGGAAGGGCGTGGAATGCCGGTTATGGATCTTCGGAGCGAGGTGAGTCTCCTTTCTAACCTTGTAAGAGGGAATTGTCCCCATAGGTGAAATAATTGATTATGTGCTCCTATTTGTGGGGGCTACGTATGCACGAGGTGACGAGAGTCCGTGCGTAGCTACTATTATGCTATTGTCCGGGTAGCTAGGACCCAAAAGCATGCTATACTTGAATTATTTATGAACCCATTGACAAATTGAATTGCTTAAATCACATTGAATTAGTAAGGGAGTTTCTAAAAATATTAAACTACGTTTCTTAAATTTTTTTTAAAGGAGAATTGGTTTTATTTGGATAATTATTCCCCGATAAAATTCTAATTGGCTATTTGAGCATGTATATTATGTGTACCTGCGTCGCATGGATGATTCACGAACAGGGTGATTGTTTATTTTATGTTGACCGCATCACATGAATGATTCGCGAGCGGGGTAATAGATGCATCTATGGTCCATGCCGTTCGACCCTCGGCAATGTACAGTTTACATTTTTGTTGGATCGGGCCGTCGCCTCGGTCTGATTTGCTCATGTTATTTGTCGCTTGAGAATTTTAAATATGGAAATTGCCTTTCATGACTTGATATAAATCGATAGGATAATAAAAAGTAAACTTGAAAACCCCTTAATATTTGTTAAAGGTGTTTACCTGTTTTTCCACCTTGCGAGATAGAACTGCTATAAAAATCCATGATTTCCCCACATTTTTATTACACTATCATTGGACCACTAGTAATTGTCGAAGTTGACCATCTTGTCTCTACTTCTTCGAGATTAGGCGGGATACTCATTGAGTACACATTGTTTACGTACTCATACTACACTTCTATGCATTTTTGTTGCACAGGTATATGTATCTCTAGCAGCCTATTGGGCGTAGCCGTGCAGATGATTCTAGGACTAGGTGAGTTGCACTATTCGAGACGACCCGCAACTAGTATAGTCCCATTCAGCATATTGTATTTATTTCCTGTCCATTGTATTTCAGACGGATGTTGTATTTTATTTTTCTTATCAGTAGATGCTCATGCACTTGTGACATCGGGTTCTGGGATGGTTTTCGAAAGATTTGTACTAATCATTTATTATTTAATTTGAATTTAAGTGGTGATCTTTTTATTTATGAAAAATGGAAGGAAAAGTCCTAGATTTCAAAGGTATTAAAAAGAGAAGTTAATCGATTAATTAAGTTGGCTTGCCAGACAGCAGTGTCCGGCGCCACCACGACCCTTAGTGGATTTTGGGTCGTGACAACATGGTATCAGAGCACTAGGTTCCTAGGGTCTCATGAGTCATGAGCAAGTCTAGTAGAGTCTCGTGGATCGGTACAGAGATGTTTGTACTCATCCTCGGGAGGCTGCAGGACTGTTAGGAGTACTTCCCTTCTTGATTCCCTATCGTACGATTTGATCCTTGGAGGCGTATGCCCTTAATTCATTCCTACTCAATCTTATGCGACGTGAAGTGCTTGTTATAAGTCGAGAGTTGAAGAATTTTAATAGCACTACGAATGGCGTGCGGGTGTTTCCCCCTACGGGGTTATTTGAGCTATTATCATCGCTTTGTAGAAGGATATTCTTTTGTTTCGGCTCAGCAACGGTACTTTTGAGAGCTCTGAGGTTAGGCACAAGTTGCCATGATGCTTATGAACGAATGTTGCGCAGTAGGGATATGATGGTAGGATGATTGCCTACGTGTCTGGGCAGTGGACTTGAAGGAAGTTTACTCAGTACATAATCAAGAGATTCAGTATTTTTTTCCCGGAAGGGAAAGGCAATCGAACTAAGGGTGGTCAGATGTGGACTGGTGGAAGTAGTGAGACTTGGTAATTGCAAGTGTGGTGGAGTTTTCTCCTATAATGAGGTACTATTGTCCTAATTGAACGTATTAAGTTTGTCGGTGTTTTGATATTCTACAATTCGCCTTTGGGGCAAGATATCGCGAAATAGTATCGAAGATGCAACTATCAAATATCGCAGGGCGCGGTGGTTTAAGATTTAATTAGTACTTCAAATGTTGACGATGCGAGAAAGGTGACCTTCAGAAAAGTTTGGAGTTAGTAGTAAATTGTGATTCAAGTTCTATGGAGATAAATTTTATTAAGGCAATGACTGAGAAGCAAAAGATGAGAAGGACATGTGGGAAGTGTCAGGCGGAGTTTTAAACTTCTAAAGGGCTAGGCTTAGGGAGCACAGGCCGAGCAGTTAATTAAAGAAGTGAGTTTGCCCAAAGTGGGAGAGCAGCGGAGCTACATAGGGGCCTTGTAATGAGATGACTATGCGCCTTAAGGAGAGTCTGGAACAATTTGAGAATATTGGTACTTGGTTATTGGGGTCTGCGGATCTAATTTGAAGTAGGGATTCTTGTGCGGCTGGAGATTTAATATAACGGAAAGGAGCCTCTTAAATGAAGAAGGATGCAGCATGACTTTAAATTGAAAGGATGTTGTCGCACACTTCAATGAGGTCCACGAGGGGTAAATGGACCTGTGCAGCTGGANGGGGGGGGGGGGAGCCTTCTATAGGTGGGTTACCCGAGTAAATAGGTTAGCAGTCGCATGGTTGGTAAGGCTTCAGCGAAGAGTTTTATCGGTTATGTAGCAAAGAGTTCGGTCGTACGAATGCAGTGGGTGGATCAGAGTATAAAAGGATGGGGCTTTGTAAAAGGAATACGAGGATTTACGCGGTTGATCGCGCAAGGTTATGCCGATGAAAGCTAGGGAATCCTGGTGAATTCCAGAGTTGTGGAATAATGGCTTCAAGCTAAGTGGGAGAGTCCCACCGCTTTTGTTTGGGTTGCATGGTTGACTACTTGTGATATTTCTGGTTATTAGCATATTGATGGGCTATTTCAGCTACGGGGAAAGAACATGAGTGGCGATTCGAGCAAAGGAATTATTAAAGGTATGCTATTGTTGGCCTTATTGGCCCATGTTCAGATTTGGGGAGTGATTCTGTCGGGTGCCTCGTCAAGAGGGTATGCTTGTATTAGAAGAATTATGGAGTTGATTATGTTTGGGCCAAGTCAGAGCGTGCGACTCTCAGCATTGGTCCTAGGGGAACTCAAAAGAGAAAGTGTGGTACCTAATGATTTCGAGCCTATAAGTACAGTTAAGAATAAAGCTTTGTAGCAAAAGAAGGTGCCCAGAATGTTCTATGATATGTTAACTTGCGGTATAACATTTGAGAGATATGAAATAGTTCATGGGATTTGAGACCGCATGGTATCGTGATTCGAGGTCACTCGAGATGAGTGCAGATGGAGTTTGTTATGTGTTGGATGGAATTCGTATTATTTCTATGGTAATTGGGGTGAATCGAAAGAAGATAGGCTGGTTAGCCATAATTTAGTTGGCATGTTGGTGGTAGAGATCAGCTCTTTCAGCGTGATTTAGTTATGCAAGTGATTTGTGGCGGTGCATATGAGGCTTGTCAGCCGCCGTAATTGATATTATTTTGAAGTATTCTACTGTTGTGGCTTGTTATGTGGGAGCAGATTCCGGAAGGGCTATGGTGGCTTAGACCACTACTTAGAGATTTGCATATTCTACTGTTTTGAGAATGCACTTATGTGATACTATAGATCTCCTGAAGTGAGTTCAGTGAAAGGTTTTCATATGATGAAGTGTTAACCTGTTGGTGGTTCCGAAGTTATAATGAAAAGCATGTCCTATCGTATATTGGCACGTTGGGTGCAGTGAGTAATATGGAATTTGAGGTGATGACCAAAGTTGCAGTTCAGTGTTGACAAGGATGTCGCGAGCTCGGATGAGCAGGAAAGGAGTTTTTGATGATTAAAGATTTAAACCAAGTATAAAGGTTTGTGATGATGTCGTTAAATTGAGAATATATGCCTAGAGGGCACTCAGTTACTGGGTTGTGGATTGTGGATGAGTACTCCGGTTATGGCGGTTATTCTTGTGTGTCATGAGAAGAGGGAAATTAGTATGGACCCTTGAAAGGCTATTGGTTTAGTTTGATATGATCAGGATCGACTTGAGGTCGGTGGATGAATTTAAATGTGAATATGGGCTCTATGTCAGGACAATTGTGTTCATTTCAGTAATGCGCTCCTTATGGAGTAGTCAGGGTGTTATTTCGTTTTTAGCTATTTCATGTAATGATGTATTGCGCCGTGCGAGTTGGGAGATGGCTTGGTAAACTTTTTACGTGTTGAGGTTCTGCATAGAGATGAGGTTATATGAGCAGGATGACTCTTGAGATTCAGATCGTGTATTGCACCTCAGTTGTGCTAGAGTTGTGGATTATAGCGTTATATGTCTCCCCAGGGAATGGTACTATACACTTAGAGTGCTTGTGACCGAGATTCGGTATTTTATTGTAATGAGCAATTTAGCTCGATGTGCATCTCTTTATGTGAGTTCTACATGTGGATCGGGTGGCACGCCGCCATGGGTATGTTATTTGGATCGGGTGGCACGCCGCCATGGTTATGTTGTGAGGATCGGGTGGCACGCCGCCATGGTTATGTTGTGTGGATCGGGTTATGCGCCGCAACAATGTGATGTTGAGTATAGTTTTCTATATGCTATTTTGTATGCCTTGCTTCCTGTTTTCTAAGGAAAGTCTGTATTAGTGCGTGAGTTAGGTAATTCCTTTCAGAGTTCATTTTCCTTTTGTATCGCATTCTAATTGGTAGCCCTTTTGGCATATTGTGGCATCATATGAGACTTTTGATTATGTCTGGGGTGGCTTATTTCCTGAGCATTTCATACTGGGTGAGACGAGATTTTTGGATTTAGGATCAGTGCAATCTGAGTATATGAAGTATATTATGGAGATAAGACCATTATTTGGTCCTGAAGGAGGTGATGGTTTTTGTCAGGGGTATAGACCTAAGGATTTTTGACTCGGCAGTTGGTTATGAATTTCTGAACATCTCTTCCATCGTGGCGGTATTGTAAAGGTTAGAGTAAGACCTGTGTAGGTCTTGGGGCACAATGGGAGCATCGGATCAGTGGGATTTTGACTAAGTTGATCAGATAATGTTATTGTGGTCTGGTAAGTAGAGTGATGCAAGGTGTGAATTCAACAACATTATGCAGGCATGTTTGGGTACAACGTGTAGTGATGGATATGGTGGTCTCATATTGGAAACAGGCCGGGCATAGAATTCCGGATGTTGGAATTGGGCCTTAAGGCGTATCTGCTTGAGTAAAAGAAAATATCTTCAGAATTGATCGGGCTAATGTGCTCAACCGAGTTGTGGTAGTACGGGAAGGTGCACGAGAAGTTAAACAGCGATTTCAAACTACTTCAGTGTAGTTCTCAGCACGTTCCAGGACGAACGTATGTTTAAGTGGGAGAGAATATAATGACCCAACCGGTTATTTTGAGTTCTAGCACTTCGTTCAGCAGTCTGAGGCCATGAGCAACTTCATTACAGATATTATGACTTGTACGCGCGGTCGGAATTGAATTTCGAGAAGTTCAGGGTTGATTTGGAAAGAGGATTCTCATTTCGGAAGCTTAAAGTTGAAAGAATGAACTAGGATTGGAATTTTAAGTAAACGACCTCGGAATAAGGATCTGAAGGTTCCAGGAGGTTCGTATGATGATTTCGGACTTGAGCGTATGCCCGGTTTGGGTTTTGGATAAACCGGGAGTGTTTTGGCGCCTATTGTGAAAGTTAGCATTTTAGAAGAAATTTCATAAGTTTGGCTCGAAGTGACTTTCAGTGTTATCGATGTTCGTTTGGGGTTCCGGGACTGTGAATAGCTCCGTATGGTGATTCTGGAGTTGGGGGAATGATCGGAAGTGAATTCGGGGGTCCGTAGGTCATTTTGGAGCCATTTGGCTAAAGATAGAAATTTGAAAGTTTTTGAGAAGTTTGACCGGGGGTGGCTCTTTTGATATCGGGGTCAGAATCTGATTTCGGAAGTTAGATTAGTTCCGTAATGTCAAATATGATTTGTGCGCAAAATTTGAGGTCAATCGGGCATGATTTGATATGTTTAAACATCAGAAATAGAAGTTTGAAATTTCGAAGTTCATAAAGCTTGAATCGGGGTGTAATTCATGGTTTTAGCGTTGTTTGATATGATTTGAGGCCTCGAGCAAGGTCGTAACGTGTTTTGGGATTGGTTGGTAGGTTTGGTTAAGGTCCCGGGGGCCTCTGGTTGATTCTGCGTGGTTAACGGATCGAAAATGAGATTTGTGGACAGCTGAAGGAATATGGTTGCTGGTATTTTCGCTTCTGCAAAGGGTTGACCGCAGAAGCAGCACCGCAGAAGCGGAAAGGGAGCCGCAAATATGGTCAAAGTTCCGCAGAAGCGGGACTGCATCTGCGGAAAGTTGGTCGCCGAAGCGGGCATGGGCATCGTGAGGAGAACCGCAGATGCGGTAATAGTTCTGCAGAAGAGGGACCACATCTGTGGGAGGCGTGTCGCAGAAGCGAGTTTGGGGTAGCTCAGGGAGGACCGCATAAGCGGTATCTGGACCATGCGGAACCGCAGAAGCGGTCAATAGACCGTAGGTACGAAAATAGTTGGGGCAGAATGGTTGTTTTAAAATCGGGATTTGGCCATTTCTCTCATATTTTTCATGGCTTGGGCGATTTTAGGGGAGCTTCAAGAGAGGGTGTTCATCATCAATGATAAGGTAAGATATCCCCACCTATTATGAGTTAAATACATCAATTATGTATGGATTTAAGCATGAATCGTGTAGAAAAGATTTGGGGTTTTGATAGAAAGACCTAGAAATTATATTCTTGGAATTTAGCCACTATTCTGGGTATGGAATTTAGAGAAAACTATATATTTGAGTTCCTACGGTCATGGGTAATCTTTATCTTTGAAAAATTTCGGATTCCGAGCCCATGGCGTTTTGGGCAACTTTTCGATCGGAGTTAGAAATTTCTATAGATTAGATTGTAATGAATAATTGAGAATATGTTCATGGATTGGTATCATTATTGGCTAGCTTTGGAGCTTTGTTCATCGGTTCAAGTCTTTGGAAGGGCGTGGAATGCCGGTTATGGATCTTCGGAGCGAGGTGAGTCTCCTTTCTAACCTTGTAAGAGGGAATTGTCCCCATAGGTGAAATAATTGATTATGTGCTTCTATTTGTGGGGGCTACGCACGCACGAGGTGACGAGAGTCCATGCGTAGCTACTATTATGCTATTGTCCGGGTAGCTAGGACCCAAAAGCATGTTATGCTTGAATTATTTATGAACCCATTGACAGGTTGAATTGCTTAAATCACATTGAATTAGTAAGGGAGTTTCTAAAAATATTAAACTACGTTTCTTAAATTTTTTTTAAAGGAGAATTGGTTTTATTTGGATAATTATTCCCCGATAAAATTCTAATTGGCTATTTGAGCATGTATATTATGTGTACCTGCGTCGTATGGATGATTCGTGAGCAGGGTGATTGTGTATCTTATGTGTACCTGCGTCGCATGGATGATTCGCGAGCAGGGTGATTGTTTATTTTATGTTGACCGCGTCGCATGGATGATTCGCGAGCGGGGTAATAGATGCATCTATGGTTCATGTCGTTCGACCCTCGGCAGTGCACAGTTTACATTTTTGTTGGATCAGGCCGTCGCCTCGGTGTGATTTGCGCATGTTATTTGTCGCTTGAGAATTTTAAATGTGGAAATTGCCTTTCATGGCTTGATATAAATCAATAAGATAATAAAAAGTAAACTTGAAAACCCCTTAATATTTGTTAAAGGTGTTTGCCTGTTTTTCCGCCTTGCGAGATAGAACTGCTATAAAAATCCATGATTTCCCCACATTTTTATTACACTATCATTGGACCTCTAGTACGTGTCGAAGTTGACCATCTCGTCTCTACTTCTTCGAGATTAGGCGGGATACTCATTGAGTACACGTTGTTTAAGTACTCATACTACACTTCTGTATATTTTTGTTGAACATGTATATGTAACTCTAGCAGTCTACTGGGCGTAGCAGTGCGGATGATTCTGGGACTAGGTGAGTTGCACTATTTGAGGCGACCCGTAGCTAGTATAGTCCCTTTCAGCATATTGTATTTATTTCCTGTCTATTGTATTTCAAACGGATGTTGTATTTTATTTTCCTTATCAGTAGATGCTCATGCACTTGTGACACCGGGTTCTGGGATAATTTTTGAAAGATTTGTACTAATCATTTATTATTTAATTTGAATTTAAGTGGTGATATTTTTATTTATGAAAAATGGAAGGAAAAGTCCTAGATTTCAAAGGTATTAAAAAGAGAAGTTAATCGATTAATTAAGTTGGCTTGCCTGACATCGGTGTCCGGCTCCACCAAGACCCTTAGTGGATTCTGGGTCGTGACAACTGGTGTCTTCTTTAGCTGCTCTATGATGGAGTAGTCCTATACCTTCATCTTCTTCAAGAACTCCTCCGCTTCTTCTTCGGTCACATGTTTCTTTACTAACGCTGCATTGGCCTTTCTCAATTTCGCAGGAGCAAAACACCTTCCTGAGCGAGTTAGCCCTTGGGCTTTGCAAACTTCTTCCCTGACTTCCTTTCCCTTATAGGTCACTGTTACCCGATCATAATTCTACGGAATGGCTTTACCGTCAACCACCGGCAGCTGGACCACTGGCTTGATGATGACTGGGTCTATACGGGCAACCTTCACGATTAGAATTGGTCTGTTTGTTGCTCCTGGCACAACCACCTTCGCTTCTCTCTGTTTCATTGCAACTTTGCTTGAGGACTCCTTCTGAACCACCACCACTGGTTTACTATTTGTTTCTTTCCTACTGATCAACAACTTATCACTAGTTGACTTCTTACCCGTCTTGCCTTCACTGGACCTGGTCATCATCACAGTCTGCGAAGGTTTTTAGCATCTCCTTCTTTTTGCACCATCTCAATCATATTGGTCTCGTGATGGGCTGGAAGTGGATTCTGGTTGATGTTGGGCATTTTCGGGGCTTGAACCTCGATCCGACGAGTGTCGATGAGCTCTTGAAGAGCTGTTTTCAATTTCCAGCATTTCTCTGTGTCATGTCCTGGGGTTCCTGAACAATACTCACAACTCACCGAGCGGTCAAGATTTCTTGAAGGGGGGTTTGGTAGCTTAGCCTCAATCGAATTCGACATACCCAACTGCCTCAGCCTGTGGAATAGACTGGTATAGGATTCTCCTAGTGGAGTGAAATTCTTTTGCTTCTGAGCCCTATCATTTCTGAAGCCTTGGTTTGGACGAAAACCTATTCTAGAGGGGTTTTTGTAAGCTCTTGGGGGTGGGTAGATACTTTGGGGATTTGGTTAGATATTTTGTGGGGTGGCACACGCCATTGTGCGTGGGCAGGAGGTTGAATGTATGTCTAAGCATGATGGACAGAGAAGTGGGGATCTGGTGGTGGGTACTAATATTGTGGTGGACCATATGGATTGTGGGGGTAATTTTGAGGGTGGGGTTGTTGCTGGTTATAGTATGGTGATGGGCTCCTAGGCCATGTTCTTGACTCAATTGTCGCAACATCCTCTTTCTTCTTCCTTCCCAATACACCCCCAGTGCCACTTTGGATGGCTTGGGTGGTCGCCTTAATTGCTGAATAACTCATGATTTTGTTGGACTTAAGTCCTTCCTCCACCATGCCTCCCATTTTGACCACTTCGTTAAAAGACTTCCCTACTGCTGACACTAAATGACCGAAATAAGTGGGCTCTAAATAAAGCCTGCAAGAAGTAATCAACCATCTCGTTTTCTTTCATTCGGAGGATCAACCCTCGCCGCTTGCTCTCTCCAGCGGAAGACATATTCTCGGAAACTTTCTCCGAACTTCTTCTCAATTTTTGTCAGTGACAGACGATCTGGAACGATTTCAAGGTTGTACTGAAAGTGACATGCAAATGCTTGGGCTAGGTCGTCCCAAGTGTACCACCGACCATGATCTTGTCGAGTGCACCACTCCAAAGCTAAGCCACTCAAACTCTGATTGAAGTATGCCATCAGTAATTCATCTTTCCCACCTACTCCTCTCATCTTGCTACAAAATCCCCTCAGGTGTGCTACTGGGTCCCCGTGTCCATTGTACAAGTCAAACTTGGGCATTTTGAACCCTGTCGGTAGTTGTACGTTTGGAAACAAACACAGGTCTTTGTAAGCTACACTTACCTAGCCTCCTAATCTCCTCATATCTCTAAAGGACTGCTCCAAGCTCTTGACCTTCCTGGCCATCTCTTCCTGCTCAGCATTTTTGGCTGGTTTCTCCACTCCTATCGGTAGATCCAAGTTTAGAGTGTAAGTGTAGGGTTCAGGAGCTTTGAAAGTGGGCTCCGGAGGGTAATATTTGGTTTCAGGAGCCGGGAACACAGGCTCGCTAGAGGATGGTTGGAATGCGGCTAGTGGAGATGCCACGAAAATCGGTGTGATTGGTGGGGAAGGGTATGGAATTGGTTTTGGTAGTGGATCTTGCGGCGTATGGGAGGTGGTTCCTTAGTGATGTTGATAGAGGGGAAAATTTGGGGATGAATCCGAAACAAGCTGTTCTGGAGACTGAGCCGGTGTCAGGAGGAAAGTAGGGTTATCCAGATAAGCTGGTGGTGGCTGACCCTTGGTCCAGGCCTGGTACATCTCGGCCCTTTGTTGCTTTAGCTTGTACATCTCCTCCTTCATTGTCTGCACATCTAATTCTTCCCCCTCAGAACTCACTTCTCTGTCTGGACTAGACATGATCTCTGGTATTTCTCCCTTTGATCTAGTTTGGTAATGGTAATGTGCCATTATGCTCTAGGTAACTAACTGCTTGACTTCTCTGGAAGACAACAAACTTGTTAGTTTTTAGATTTTAACAAATACGCAATAGCACATTGGGATGCAATGCACCTAGGCAGTTAACCATTTTCTATCATGCGTTTGCTTCAGTTGCGTGCGTCATTTCGGCCTCTCATAATTGTGCCCTTTCTTTTAATGCCTCTCAAACTTTCCTTTATGCGATCCCTCTTTATTTATTATTTATTTTCATTCTCCCCTTTTTCTTTTTTTTCTTTTAGTGGTGGTCGAATCTTATGCCTACGTATCATGTCCCCGCATGAATCAGACCGTGTGTAGTTCTGGCCGATGTAAAAATAAGTAGCAAAATATTTTTCATAAAAACAATTGCTTTGATTAAAACAACTTGACAGACGAAAAATTTATAGACCTTGAAAAGACGACAAAGCAAACTTAAAAGTACTAACTAAATAACTTACAAACTTTAACAAGAAAATACAGACTCAAACAAAGAACAGGAAAATCACCCGAAATTTCCTGGGGCCGGTGAGGCATCCTTCGGCCTTGCTGCGGGTCTTCGTGCAAGATCCCTTTGGAGCATTTCTAGATCGCTCATTATTTGCTGGACGAACGTCATCACTTCCGCGAAAAAGGTGGTATGGGTCATGTCCTCGTATGCTCGGCCTTTTATAGTAATATGATGTGCGATGGTTCTGATCCCTTCTTTAATCCTGCCCTTTTCCTGCAGCAACCGTCCTATCTACTGATTCCATGCTTCTAGCGTTTGAGAGTTACGAAGGAGTTGATTTTGGAACTTATGCATTTCTTCCTCCATCCACGCCATCAGGTCATAACAATTATTCCTATCCGCTTTGAAATCTCTAGCTTGTCTGACTACCTCATCCTCGAGAGTGACTATTTTTCCTCTCACGATAGTGACAGTCTCCTCATAGTCCCTCTTCATCTGCTGCATACGCTGTGCCCGCTCTTCTGCACCCCTTGTCCATCTTGCCCGGATCCTTGTCAGAATAGCTTCAGATTTTTCCAAGTCCTCTTGACATTCGAGGGCTTTCTTTTTCAGACTGATTATGAGTTTTTCATCAGCCTGGCTCATTTCTGAATTTTTTGCAGTTATTTTCATCTTTTGAATCTGGGCTTTGAGTGCTTGCTTCTCTCGTGCCCACTGAGCCCTTTCCTGCTCAAAATCAACCTGTTGTATGTCCATGGCTGCTTCCAGTATTCCCTTATCTTCTTGTAAAGTGTCAATACGCGATTGGAACTCTCGTGCCACTTTCTTTCTAGTATTTCTAACTCTGGATTCTATCTCCTTCTCCCAATCAACTGCATGCCTTATGGATCTTTCGGGCCTTTGCTCGGGGATAACCTGGTTGTGAAACCACTCAAGGTATGCGAGGCTTACCTCCCTACATTCACGATCTGCTACCATCTCGTCTATATCATAAAATCAACCACCAAACCAAACCTTTTGTGCATAAGACTCCCTTGGGGGTTCCTCTCCTGTGAATTCCCATACGAACGGACGCATGTCCTCAATCGGGGGCCTCTTTTGCTCTCTCCCTAGCTGACACATGATGCGTAGGTGTGCGTAGGGTTGGAAACCTCTGAAACCCATGAGTATGAAGAAGGGGCAATACGTCGACATATGCATGACCCTAGCGGAAGTGAACCAATAATAGTTCCAAGTGAGTCTATCCGCATCCAGTGAACCAAGTAATTCCTGCCAGGCCCTCACCCTATTTGGAAGATTACAACTTGCAGCCCCGTCTGGGTGACAACGAATGTAATTCAGCCAATTTTCCTTGAAATTTATTACCATTGGATGATGCTAAAGGTTCTTTATGAACCACATCTGCAGTAGAATGTTGCATCCCTCGAAGAAATCTCCGCCCTCTTGCCATCGGGTTAAAGCTCGAAAACTGTCTCCCAGAATCATGGGAAGAATGATATGATCCTCTCTACTCTGCAAATATGAGACTACCGCCACCAATCGAATTCTGATGCGCCCAGCACGTTCTGGAAAGACCGTGATCCCTAGAAATGATATCATGAATGTAAAGATTCTCAACTCCCTCCAAGCGTCGTAGCTTAACTGGTTGACGAATTCTATGCCCGAGAATTTCTCAAACCCTTTATCGTCCCCAAACCTGTCATAGAGATATTCCAACGAAACCCAGCCTTCATTTAAACAAACCATTCGAATTCGACAGAGGCATGATTTCTTTAAAAAGTTGTTCACACCAACTTTTCTTGGAGCGGCGCACTTTTTCCCCTGAAGGTCTCTCCCCAATCCTGTGAAACCACCTAATTCTTCTAATGTGGGTGTTATTTCACAATCTTTGAACCTGAATACATTGTTCGCTGGGTCCCAAAAACCCACCAGAGCCTCAATTAAATCCATGTTAGGCTCAATTCCCATGATGTTTGTGAGGAACTTTGTGACGACCCAAAGGGTCATCACCTATTTTCTCTTTCACTCTGTACTTCTGAGGCCGTGAAAACCTCACTTGGGGGTTTTTCTCGACTTGTATGCACAGTCCGGGCATGTAGCCGGAAAGTTTAAATGTGGATTTGCGAGAAAGATAATAAATTTTGATGTTTTAATTGATTAAATTTGACTCCGGTCAATATTTTGGGCAAACGGACCCGGACTCGTGATTCGACAGTCCCGAAGGGTCCGTAAAAAAATATGAGACTTGGTTGTGTGACCGGAATCAAATTCCGAGGTCCCAAGTCCGAGAAATGAATTTTCACGCGAAATTGTTTTCTGGAAATAATTTTTTTTTTTTGGTAATTAAATTTTATATTTACCAGGGAAAATATTTACAAGTAATTGAAAAAACCCATACAATCCGTTCTACACATCTCTAATCCCCTCCCTCCTCTATACTTCTACTATCCCCTACATGGGTACCAGTTCAAACTATTCAGCCAGTTTTCTACATTTTTGTTGCTTCTACAGTGGGCTTCCTACAATCTGCTTACACAGTGAACTATGGAGCAGACTGTTAAGATGGCAAAGGATAAGCTGGAGACCACAGGGCTGGGAACAAGAACTCCTATGGGCAATTCAGTTTACTAAAAGAAGGAATGGGAAAACAGAGGTGTTCAAGATGATGCTTAAAGAATTGGAAAGTGATGTTTGTTTAGAAGACTGTGTTGTCGGGCTCGTATTTTGGTTTCAACGCCCGACACAAGTCTTATATATGCTTTAAATGAAAGCTGTAAAGTTTGGTTAAATTTGGACGTCATTCGACGTGTTTTGAGCAAGAAATCATAAACTTTTATGCTTTATGGAAATTGGAAGGAAATCATGGGTATTGAGACCCAATTTGATGAATTATGGTGTTATTTGGGCGATTTGATCGCACAGATGAGTCCGTAGTATATTTTTGAGATTATATGTATGTTTGGTTTGGAGCCCCGAGGGCTCGGGTGAGTTTGGAGTAGGTCCCGGGAGGTCTTAGACATAAAAGTATCAGGTGTTGCAGGTCCAGGTGTTGCAGCCCCCCAGCACGGCCGCGGTCATTTCTGCGCTGTCCGCGCTGGAAGCCGCGTGGCCGCAGTGCATTTCTGCGCGGTCCACATGGCTTGGGTTCAGAGGGCTATGGGTCAAAGTCGACCAGCGCGGCCGCGCACCAAATCTGTGCGGTCCGCGCTGGGAGGTTCAGAGGGGCCAGTGGTCCTAGGTCGACCAGCGCGGCCGCGTGCCAAATTTGCATGGTCCGCACTAAGCCGCGCAGCCGCGGTGCATTTTTGTGCGGTCCGTGTTGGGTAGGTTTAGAGAGTCATTTTCTTCCCTTCCTCGGCGCGGCCGCGGTGCATTTTTGTGCGGTCCGCGCCAGCCTTCAGTAAAGTATATAAAGTCGGGATTTTTAGTCATTTTTTTCACTTTTTCAAAACCCAAAACATAAGAGGCAATTTTCCAAACGATTCTTCTTCATCAAAATGATTGGTAAGTGATTTCTAACCAATTTTCTCTACTCCTTAACATCTTTAAACATAATTTCAACTTTAAAACTAAGATTTTAGTGGGGGAAATTTGGGAATTTAGGGTAGAGCCTAGGGTTTCAATAATTGGGGGGTTTTAGACCTCAATTCCTGGTCCGATTCCAAAATAACTTATATATCTGAGTTCATGGGGGAATGGGTAATCAGATTTTGGTTCGAACCTCGGGTTTTAACCACGTGGGCCCGGGGGCATTTTGGGAATTTTTGAACAAACTTTGGGAAATTCATTTTTCATGCATTCAAATTGATTCAAGTAGCATTTGTTAATTCATTCAAGTAATTTGTGACTAGATTCGAGCTGTTTGGTGGTGAATTCGAGGGGTAAAGCTATTCTACAGGATTGAGTTGAGTTTGGAGCATTCGAGGTAAGTGTTTGATCTAACTTTGGCTTGAGGGAATAGGATTAGAGTGTTGTTTGCAAATTGCTAAATGTTGAGTATGGTGTATAGGCATAGTGACGAGTATCTATACACCGGTGTCTAGCATGACCGCGGGTCCTTGTTTGTACTTATTCTGATATTGCTATGACTCTCCCATGTTAATTGATGAATTCTATGTAATGTGAAGAGTATGAGGACTAATTATGAATTGTAAATCCTTTGGAGCATTGGCTCGAACAATAAAGAGACTAGTGAGTAAGAAATGAAGGAAACAGAAAGAGATATGATTAATCCCTTGCCGGGATGGTTTGAGCATATTGATTATCTCTCTTTCCGGGATGTGAAGGTTATTGTTGTTGCTCCCTTGCCGGGATTTAGCTATTTAATTGTGTTTTCCCTTGCCGGAACGTTTCTTATTATTTGTCTATCCCCTCACCCCGTTTGGTTGTGATTGCTGTTTGGGTGAGGAAGAGTGATAATGCACGAAGGGTCATTCTGTGCCATGTTTGATATATATTTGTACGAAGGGTCATTCCGTGCCATGTTTGATTTATATTTGCATAAAGGGTCATTCCGTGCCATGTTTTGATTATTTATGCACGAAGGAACATTCCGTGCCCCGAATTGATTACAAATTGCACGAAGGGTTATTCCGTGCCATGATATGAGAGTTATGTGAGGAAAAGCACGAAGGTTGATGCCGTGCACTTTATTTGATTGCTTTTGGTGAGAATTAGAGTAAAAGCATGAAGGTTGATGCCGTGCAACTACCAATTCTTTACTGCTCTCATTAATTGTTGTTATTGCACGATTTCTTGCTTAACTTGCTGACTTTATATCCAAACTGTACTTTCCCCTCCCACTTAACTGCTTAAACTGTACATGTTGGTTTCATAGTCCTGTCTAACCTCGTCACTACTTCGCCGGGGTTAGGCCAGGCACTTACCAACACATGGGGGTCGGTTGTGCTGATGCTACACTTCTATGCTCTTTTGCACAGATCACGGTGTCAGAGCAGCTTTTGGACCACAGCAGTAGTTGATTGGGAGCATACTTCAGTCCAGGGACTTTTGAGGTAGCCTAGCTGGCATCCGCAGGGCGGTGTCTCTTCTATGCTTTTAGTTTGTTTTCCTTATACCGAGACAAACATTGATGTACTTCTATTCAGACTTGTTTTTAGCACTCTTTAGTAGTTCGTGAGTTAGTGACACCGGGTCTGGGTAGAGTTGTATAGAGACTTTCGCATTATTGGTTTTCAGCTAATTATGCTTTAAAGACTTCCGCTTTTATTTAACTGACTCGTTTTATTTATATTGTTGAGGTGTTATCAGAGAAAGTTTAAAAATGTTTTGGCTTGCCTAGCTCCGACAGTAGGCGCCATCACGACTCCCGATGGTGGGAAATCCGGGTCGTGACAAGTTGGTATCAGAGCTCTAGGTTACATATATCTCTCTACTCACGGACAAACTTGGTAGAGTCTGAGGGATCGGTACGGAGACGTCTGTATTTATCCCCTAGAGGCTACGAAGTTAGGAAAATCTCACTTTTGTTCTTTCTTGTCGTGTGATTCTGTTTCTCAAATACTGATTATCTTTCTACTCTGTTCTTTGACAGATGGCGAGAACACGTGCTTCCTCTTCTACCGCGCAGTAGCCCGAGCCCCCAGCGATAGTTCCTACGAGGGGCAGAGGCAGAGGCAGAGGCAGAGGCAATGCCAGAGGCCGAGGCAGGGGCAGAGCTCAGCCCCGAGCAGCAGTCCCAGAGGTGGAGCCTCATATTGACTATGATGAAGAGGTTCCAGCCCCAACAGCTCCAGTGGGCCCAGCTCAGGTCCCAAGAGGGGTCATGGTCACCCCAGATCTTCAGGACGCTTTAGTCAGATTGGCAGGCTTTATGGAGAGCATCACTAGAGCGGGTTTGTTTCCAGTAGCACCAGCCACTTCTCAGGCTGGAGGAGGAGGTCAGACTCCTGCTACACGTACTCCGGAGCAGTTTGCTTCCCAGGCTCAGGTTCCAGTAGCTCAGCCAGCTGTGGCAGTTCAGCCAGGTATTGTGACTCAGGCCAGCGATGGAGCGACTATGTCTTCAGATGCTTTGTGGAGACTTGATAGGTTCTCCAAGCTCTTCACCACCACATTCAGCGGTACTTCTTCAGAGGATCCATAGGATTTCTTATTCAGCTGCCATGAGATCCTTCAGACTATGGATATTGTGGAGACCAATGGGGTCGACTTCGCCACCTTTCAACTTGCAGGATCCGCCAAGACTTGGTGGAGGGACTATTGTTTATCCAGACCAGCAAGGTAGCCATCATTGACATGGGATCAGTTTGCAGAGTTATTTTTGGAGAAGTTTCTCCCATTTACTCAGCGAGAGGCACTTCGCAGGTAGTTCGAGCGCCTCTAACAGGGATCTATGACAGTCACGCAGTATGAGACTCGGTTCATTGATTTGGCATGCCATGCTATTATTATACTCCCCACAGAGCGAGAGAGGGTGCGGAGCTTTATCGATGGATTGATTCAGCCGATCCGTCTCCAGATGGCTATGGGAGCCGGTAGTGAGATTTCTTTTCAGGAGGTGGCCAATGCGGCCCGTAGAGTTGAGATAGCTCTTGCACGAGGAGGTGGTCATGTGTCGGATAAGAGGCCTCGTCATTCTGGTAGGTTCAGTGGTACCTCGTCTGGAGGTAGGGATTCTTGTGGTAGAGGCCATTCACTGAGGCCCTTTCAGTCAGCACTCCAGGTTTCTCATGGTACTCCAGGCGGTGGTGGTTCTCAGCAGCATTATTCTGATCAACAGCCCATCAGTGCACCGCCTCTTCAGAGTTTCCGGGGAGGACATTCAGGTCGACAGGGCCAGCAGTCTCAGCAGCCGAGGGCTTGTTATGGTTGTGGTGACCTGAGTCATATTGTCAGATTTTGCCCTCGAGCCTCGGGTAGTTCTTAACAGCAGGGTCCTCGCCCCATGATTCAGGCACCAGGTGATCCCCAGCTTGCCCAGCCAGCTAGAAGTGGGGGTAGGGATCATAGAGGTGGAGGTAGAGACCGTAGAGGTGGAGCTCGGACCGCCAGAGGTAGGGGTCAGCCAGTAGCCAATTGTTCCAGAGACATGGTTTAGGGAGGTGGGGCCCAGCCCTGGTGTTATGCTTTGCCAGCCAGGCCAGAGGCTGAGTCTTCAGACACGGTTATTACAGGTACTATTTTGGTATGTGATAGGGATGCTTCAGTGTTATTTGACCCTGGGTCTACGTATTCATATGTGTCATCCTATTTTGCACCCTAACTGGCTCTGCCTATTGATGCTTTGGGTATTCCTATTTATGTATCTACACCGGTGGGTGATTCTATAGTGGTTGACCAAGTCCATCGTTCCTGTGTGGTAGTGTTTGAGGGTCTTGAGACCCGTGTTGATTTATTGCTCTTTGATATGGTGTATTGTCACGCCAAGACCGTGACCTTGGCTTTGCCAGATTTGCCACGATTAGAGTGGAAAGGGACCCCAGGTCATGCCACCCGCAGTGTTATTTCATATGTGAAGGCTCGACGTATGGTCGAGAAGGGGTGTTTAGCTTATCTGGCGTATATTCACGATTCCAGCACATAGGTTCCTTCTATTGATTCTGTTCCTACTGTTCGGGAATTCCCCAAGGTTTTCCCTTCAGACCTGCCGGGTATGCCGCCTGATAGGGATATTGATTTCTGTATTGATCTGGCCCCAGGCATGCAACCCATTTCTATTCCGCCGTATCGCATGGCCCCGCCAGAGTTGAAGGAGTTAAAGGACCAGTTGCAAGACTTGTTAGAGAAGGGTTTTATCAGACCTAGTGTCTCTCCTTGGGGTGCGCCGGTGTTATTTGTGAAGAAAAAAGATGGATCGATGAGGATGTGCATTGATTACCGGCAATTGAACAAAGTAACGATAAAGAACAAGTATCCACTGCCGAGGATTGATGATTTGTTTGACCGGCTTCAGGGTGCAAATATGTTTTCAAAGATAGACTTGAGATCTGGCTACCATCAGCTGAGGATTAGGGCGTTTGATGTCCGTAAGACAGCGTTCCGCACTCGGTATGGGCATTATGAGTTTTTGGTTATGTCATTTGGGTTGACCAATGCCCTAGCAGCATTTATGGAGTTGATGAACCGAGTGTTCAGGCCGTACTTGGACTTGTTCGTGATAGTCTTTATTGATGATATTCTGGTGTACTCCCACAGCCAAGAGGAGCACGAGCAGCACCTCAGAGTGGTTTTTCAAACTCTGAAAGATAGTCAGTTATATGCTAAGTTCTTGAAGTGTGAATTCTGGTTGACCTCGATTGCATTTATGGTTCATGTCGTATCAGCAGAGGGTATTCAGGTGGACCCGAAGAAGATTGAGGTAGTCAAGAACTGGCCTCGACCAGCATCAGCTACTGAGATTCAGAGTTTCTTGGGGTTAGTAGGTTATTACCGCCGGTTCGTGGAGGGATTTTCATCCATAGCAGCCCCGATGACCAGATTGACCCAAAAGGGTGCCTAGATCAGATGGTCAGATGAGTGTGAGGCGAGCTTTTAGAAGCTCAAGACAGCTCTCACTACGCACCGATATTAGTTTTGCCCACAGGCTCAAGGCCTTATACAGTTTATTGTGATGCTTCCCATATTGGACTTGGTGCAGTATTGATGCAGGATGGCAGAGTCATTTCTTATGCTTCGAGGTAGCTGAAAATTCACTAGAAGAACTATGCGGTGCATGATTTAGAGTTGGCGGCCATTATTCATGCCTTAAAGATTTGGAGGCATTATCTATATGGTGTGACGTGTGAGGT
Organism: Nicotiana glauca; assembly: GCA_026770625.1. Taxonomy (NCBI): domain Eukaryota; kingdom Viridiplantae; phylum Streptophyta; class Magnoliopsida; order Solanales; family Solanaceae; genus Nicotiana; species Nicotiana glauca. Next base: position 30,602 of record MU671703.1, on the reverse strand, counting down.
GTACACGGATCACAAGAGTCTTCAATATCTGTTCAAGCAGAAGGAGTTGAATGTGAGGCAGAGGAGATGGTTGGAGTTGTTGAAAGATTATGATGTTACTATCTTGTATCACCCGGGGAAGGCCAATATGGTGGCCGATTCATTGAGTAGGAAGTCCGCCAGCATGGGTAGTCTTGCTTATGTTCCGGTCAGCCAGAGACCGCTTGCTTTGGATATTCAGGCCTTGGCCAATTGGTTTGTGAGGTTGGACATTTTTGAGCCTAGCAGGGTGTTTGCTTGCATGGTCGCTCGTTCTTTATTATTGGAGCGTATCCGTGATCGGCAGCTTGATGATCCCCATTTGTGTGTCCTGAGAGACACGGTGTAGCGTGGAAGTGCCACGAAGGTGAACTTAGATGATGATGGTGTTTTGAGGTTGCAGGGGTGAGTTTGTGTGCCCATTGTCGATGGGATTTGAGAGTCAATCTTAGCGGAGGCCCATAGTTCTCGGTATTCTATTCACCTGGGGCCGCGATGATGTATCAGGATTTGCGGCAACATTATTGGTGGCGTAGGATGAAGAAAGATATTGTTGCATATGTGGCTCGATGTTTGAACTGTCAGCAGGTTAAGTATAAGCATCAGAGGCCTGGTGGTTTGTTTTAGAGGATTGAGCTTCCCGAGTGGAAGTGGGAGAGGATTACCATGGATTTCGTTACTGGACTTCCGATGACTCGGAAGAAGTTTGATTCTATTTGGGTCATTGTTGATAGGCTGACCAAGTCAACGCATTTTATTCCTGTTGCAGCCACTTATTTATTAGAGAGGTTAGCTGAGATCTACATCCGAGAGATTGTTCGCCTTCATGGGGTACCGACATCCATCATTTCGGACCGGGGTACGCAGTTTACCTCGCGCTTCTGGAGAGCAGTCCAACAGGAGTTGGGCACACGGGTTGAGTTGAGCACAATGTTCCATCCTCAGACGGCCGGCCGGTCCGAGAGGACTATTAAGATATTTGAGGATATGCTCCGGGCCTGTGTCATTGATTTCGGAGGCTCATGGGACCAGTATTTGCCTTTAGCAGAGTTCGCCTACAACAACAGCTACCAGTACAACATTCAGATGGCTCCATATAAGGTGTTGTATGGTAGGCGATGTCGGTCTCCAGTCGGATGGTTTGAGTCGGGAGAGGCTCAGTTATTGGGTACAGATTTAGTTCAGGAGGCCTTGGATAAGGTCAAGATCATTCAGGACAGGCTTCGTTCGGCTCAGTCGCAGCAAAAGAGTTATGCAGATCGTAAGGTTCGAGATGTGGCTTTCATGGTTGGTGAACGGGTATTGCTCCGTGTGTCGCCTATGAAGGGCGTGATGAGATTTGGGAAGAAGGGCAAGCTTAGACCTAGATTCATTGGTCCATTTGAGATTCTTGATCGAGTGGGAGAGATGGCTTATAGACTTGCACTGCCGCCTAAATTATCAGCTGTGCATTCGGTTTTTCATGTATCTATGCTCCGAAAATATCACGGCGATCCAGCCCACGTGTTAGATTTTAGCACTGTCCAGTTGGACAAGGATCTGTCTTATGAGGAGGAGCCGATGGCTATTCTAGACCGGCAGGTTTGACAGTTGAGGTCGAAGAGTTTTCCTTCAGTGCATGTTCAGTGGAGAGGTCAGCCTCCTGAGGCATCGACCTGGGAGTCTGAGTCTGATATGCGGAGCTGTTATCCTCATCTATTTCTCGACTCAGGTACTTCTTTCTTTTGTCCGTTCGAGGATGAACGGTTGTTTTAGAGGTGGAGAATGTGACAACCCAAAGGGTCATCACCTATTTTCTCTTTCACTCTGTACTTCTGAGGTCGTGAAAACCTCACTTGGGGGTTTGCCTCGACTTGTGTGCGTAGTCCGCGCGTAGCCGGAAAGTTTAAATGTGGATTTGCGAGAAAGATATTAAATTTTGATGTTTTAATTGATTAAGTTTGACTCCGGTCAACGTTTTGGGCAAATGGACCCAAACTTGTGATTCGACAGTCCCGGAGGGTCCATAGAAAAATATGAGACTTGGTTGTGTGCCTGGAATCAAATTCTAAGGTCCCAAGTCCGAGAAATGAATTTTCAAGTGAAATTGTTTTCTGGAAATAATTAAAGAATTGGAAAGTGATATTTGTTTAGAAGACTGTGTTTTCGGGCTTGTATTTTGGTTTCGACGCCCGGCACAAGTCTTATATATGTTTTAAATGAAAGCTGTAAAGTTTGGTTAAATTTGGATGTCATTCGACGTGTTTTGAGCTAGAAATCATAAACTTGATGCTTTATGGAAATTGGAAGGAAATCACGGGTATTGAGACCTAATTGGATGAATTATGGTGTTATTTGGGCGATTTGATCGCACGGATGAGTCCGTAGTATGTTTTTGAGATTATATGTATGTTTGGTTTGGAGCCTCAAGGGCTCGGGTGAGTTTGGAGTAGGTCTCGGGAGGTCTTAGACTTAAAAGTATCAGGTGTTTCATGCCCCCAGCACGGCCGCGGTCATTTCCGCGCGGTCCGCGCTGGAAGCGCGTGGCCGCGGTGCATTTCTGCGTGGTCCGCGTGGCTTGGGTTCAGAGGGCCATGGGTCAAAGTCGACTAGCGCGGCCGCGCACGAAAGTTGTGCGGTGCGCGCTGGGAGGTTCAGAAGGGCTAGTGGTCCTAGGTCGACCAGCGCGGCCGCGTGCCAAATTTACATGGTCCGCGCTGAGCCGCGCGGCCGCGATGCATTTTGTGCGGTCCGTGCTGGGTAGGTTCAGAGAGTCATTTTCTTCCCTTCCTCGGCGTGGCCGCGGTGCATTTTCAGTCATTTTTTTCACTTTTTCAAAACCCAAAACATAAGAGGCGATTTTCCAAACAATTCTTCCTTACCATCTTTAAACATAATTTCAACTTTAAAACTAAGATTTTAGTGGGGGAAATTTGGGAATTTAGGGTATTGCCTAGGGTTTCAACAATTGGGGGGTTTTAGACCTCAATTTGTGGTACGATTCAAAAATAACTTATATATCTGAGTTCATGGGGGAATGGATAATCGGGTTTTGGTTCGAACCTTTGGTTTTGACCACGTGGGCCCGGGGGCATTTTGGAAATTTTTGAACAAACTTTGGGAAATTCATTTTTCATGCATTCAAATTGATTCAAGTAGCATTTGTTAATTCATTTAAGTAATTTGTGACTAGATTCGAGCGGTTTGGTGGTGAATTCGAGGGGTAAAGCTATTCTAGAGGATTGAGTTGAGTTTGGAGCATTCGAGGTAAGTGTTTGATCTAACTTTGGCTTGAGGGAATAAGATTAGAGTATTGTTTGAAAATTGCTAAATGTTGAGTACGGTGTATAGGCATGGTGATGAGTATCTATACACCGGTGTCTAGCATGATTGTGAGTCCTTGTTTGTACTTATTCTGATATTGCTATGACTCTCCTATGTTAATTGATGAATTCTATGTAATGTGAAGAGTATAAGGACTAATTATGAATTGTAAATCCTTTGGAGCGTTGGCTCGACCAATAAAGAGACTAGTGAGTAAGAAATGAAGGAAATAGAAAGAGATATGATTAATCCCTTGCCGGGATGGTTTGAGCATATTGATTATCTCTATTGCCGGGATGTGAAGGTTATTGTTGTTGCTCCCTTGCCGGGATTTAGCTGTTTAATTGTGTTTTTCCCTTGGCGGGACATTTCTTATTATTTTTCTATCCCCTCGCCCCGTTTGGTTGTGATTGTTGTTTGGGTGAAGAAGAGTGATAATGCACGAAGGGTCATTCCATGCCATGTTTGATTTATATTTGCACGAAGGGTCATTCCGTGCCATGTTTGATATATATTTGCACGAAGGGTCATTCCGTGCCATGTTTGATTTATATTTGCACGAAGGGTCATTCCGTGCCATATTTGATTTATATTTGCACGAAGGGTCATTCCGTGACATGTTTTGATTATTTATGCACGAAGGAACATTCTGTGCCCCGAATTGATTATAAATTGCACGAAGGGTTATTCCGTGCCATGATATGAGAGTTATGTGAGGAAAAACACGAAGGTTGATGCCGTGCACTTTATTTGATTGCTTTTGGTGAGAAATAGAGTAAAAGCATGAAGGTTGATGCCGTGCAACTGTCAATTCTTTTCTGCTCTCATTAATTGTTGTTATTGCACGATTTCTTGCTTAACTTGCTGACTTGATATCCAGACTGTACTTTCCCCTCCCTCTTAACTGCTTAATTTCGGTATTCTTTCCTTTTATTGCATATATATATATATATATATATATATATATATATATATATATATATATATAT